>VZRV01001011.1:58435-217102 GCA_013398115.1 Falcunculus frontatus | reverse complement strand
GGGGGAGGCTCTGCCCGCGCTCTTCTAATGGCGGCGGCCGGAGCGGCCCAAAGCAAAATAAACCCCCGCACGGCCGAGCCGCACGTCAGCGCGGCCTGCCGCCCTGCGCGCCGCCCATTGGCCGGGCCCGCTCCGGCCTTCCGCCAATCGGCGGGCGGCTCTTTGCGCAGAGCGGTGATGTCATCGCTGCCGCGGGGTGCCGCGCGCAGGGCGGGCGCCAGGGGGCGCTGCCCGTCCCGGCCCCTCAGGGCGGGACCGCGGGATGCGGGGTGGGGCCCTTGCGCTGCCCCTTCCCGCTCCCCTTCCCGCTCCTCTTCCCACACGTCTCGCCCGACCCCTCGGCACCCCGCGGCTCTCCCCGAGCCAAACATGCGCCTCGGTCGCCGGCGGCAACGCGCAGAGCGTGTTAATAGTGGAGAAGAGAGCGTTCTCCCCATGGCTCCACATCCACCATGGTGCGGGGTACGTGGGCATCGGAGTTTCCTGTGGGAATAATCCCTCAAAAAACCTCGTGGTGGCACGTGGGCAGGCAGCAGCCGTGGAGAACACCGCTTTGTGGCAGCTGATCACAGAATCACTGAGGCTGGAACAGACCTCTGAGATACCGAGTCCAAGCTGTACCTGATCTGCACCTTGTCACCCAGCCCAGAGCCCTGAGTGTCTCATCCAGTTGTTCCTTGGACACCTCCAGGGATGGGGAGTCCACCACCTCCCTGGGCAGCCCCTTCCAATGTCTAATCACCCTTTCTGTGAAGAAATTCCTCATGATGTCCAACCTGAACCTCCCTTGGTTGCAGCTTAAGACTCTGTCCTCTATGTCTTATCGGCGCTCAGGAAATATTTTCCTATGGAACAACTGAAGGAGTTAATGGGTAGGAATCCAGAATCCACCAGGTGCCGTGGTCAGGTTGACGTGGTGATTTTGGGTCCTAGGATGGACTCGATCTCAGAGGTTTTTTCAATCTAAATTGATTCTGTGAAATGAATTTTCAGCATTTCCTCTGCATGTGGATTCCAGCCATTCCGGACTCGAGACAGTGAATGTGTGGGATTGGAGTTCAGGATGTCCACCCTGGCTGGAAGGACTCATGCAAGCAGCAGCCCCACAGTGCAAAGCCCATTCCTCTTCTGGGAAGGAAAGACCAGCAACAACAGCTCTGCCAGCCCTTGGGTTCAGTCCTTGTGTTGGCTATGCAATATTTTTTTTGCTTTCTACTCAAAAATTGCGAGTCTGCATCTTCCTTAAGCTGCCCTTGCAGGCTCACTGACAGAAAATGTGTATTTGTCCGCATCCTTGCTTTTCCCTCATGGGTTTTCTATCATTTGATACTTGATTTTTTTTCCCCCACTGCAGTTACTACTTTTTATTTCAGGCTTTCTCAGATGTTTTAGCACTTTCTTATTTCCATGGTTTCATTCCCCATTCCCAGAGTCTGTTAGATAATGCCTCGGGCTTGGTGTTGCATTGGGAAACTCATCCTGGACCAGCTGGATTCATCCCTTCTTCCTCAGTCAGCATAAAAAAAAAGCACCTGAGATGTTCCAGCAGAGCAGTGCTAGAGAAAATCCCTTTGTCCAGCAGGCAAACAACCAGGACTGGAGTCAGGACAAGTAAAATGTAATTACTTATGGAGACTGAAATAGAAATTTGTCTTCATTTGCAATTAAATTAGTTCCCTATAAACATTGAGAACTGTTGCAGGGGGAGGGTAATGTGATTTCTCTCTCCCAGACTAATTATTTACTAAATTCTCTTTCTGACTCCACTGAACAAGTTGGTGCATTTCTCAAAACGCAGCTGTAGAAAAAGGGGAACAACTTTATTTTTGTTTTTAGTAAGACTTGGATAAGTCATGTAAAAGAAATACTCCTTTTGCTAAGGAATTGTACCATCTCTGTGCTTAGAAATCATCCAGAAAATGTATCCCTTGCTCTTGGCATCTCAGCCAGATGATGGAAGAGCTGTTGGAGTAAATCCTAAATGCTCCCCCAACTGCACAACAGGGGGAAATTTCCAGAAATAATTGTTATAGATTAGACTGAATAAAAAGATATGAAAATACAAGGAATATCACAGAACCATAGACTCATAGAGGGGCTTGGGTTGGAAAAAAATTATGACCAACTGAAAAATAAATAATTCCAAAGAATTCTGTGATTCTAAGGGATTTTAATCTCTGCACGGGTGCTGTGCCGAACAGAAGCATTCTGAGTAGTGAAATGGGTCCCTGGACAGTATTCGAAGGAGAACATGTGCTAAAATTGAACTTGAAACTATTTACCGGAGCAAAAGCAAATCCTGGGCTGCATCTCCCAATTATCTGACATTTTTGATGTTGGTGACTTTATTGCTAAGGCCATGTCTTTGGCTTTAGCTCAAAAAGCTGCTGGTGTCTCCTTCCAGGTTTACCTTGAGGGAGTTTGCCATTTGTTCTAGACTTAAACAATAAAATACAAGAGGAATGACCTTTCAGCAGTTTAGAACATTGATATTTGCACATATATTTTATCCAGCAAGAGCTTTCAGACTTCTAATTTGGAGACAAATCAAAATCTACATGACTTGATAGTCCAGTCCTCAATAGATTTGGTATTTGATCATCTTTTTTTTTTTTTTTAATGTCAGAAAGATAATTCTATTTTTGTTAGAGGTAGCAGAAGTTGTAAGCAAGTACTGATTTCCTATATCCCACCCAAAATTTTCATTTCCTTTCACCAGCTTAAGGAGAAATTTTAACTCCCTAGGAAGGAATTTGCAGCAGTCATACTCATTTGACAGCTTAAGCTGTTATTTTGGGAACCTTCCTTTGCAGAGCTGGATTTGCTCAGGCCTTGCAGCTCGTGTGCCTTCGCACAGAGTTGTACAACCACCCCACGTGCCTCACAATAAACCCACGGCAGAACCATGAAATAAAAATATCATTTGCACATATGTGTGTTCCAGCTTTCTTTTTTCCACACTTCTCAAACATCATAAACCCCTGTTCTTGTAACTCCCCACCTTCCTCAGCCATCCTAACTCCCATCTCTTTTCTCCCTGTTCCTCCAGAATGAGAACTGACAGTAAATCTCCTTGTCAGAGCTCATGGATTTGATAAAACTCAAGCAATATGCACAAATGATGTGATTTTGCAGGAATATCCAGCTAAGAACCCCCTTGGTTCCCTTTCCTTGTCAGCCTGGAGCTGCCCCTCCAGCCTGGAACCCTTTGTGCCTGCGAGGTGTGAGCCTTGCAGGCAGCCGGTGAGGCAGATGGCTGGGAACTTCCCTTCCTTTTCTACAAAGAATTTATAAATTTAGGGCTTTTTCAGCTCAACCCTGAGTTTCAAATTGCCGCTGTCTCCTATTAAACACGAGCGCTTTGCCTTACAAGATGTCCTGATTTTTTCTGTCCTGATGCTCACTGTTAGTAAAAGGCCTTTTCCCTCAACCCTCCCTGACATTTCTGTTCTGATTCACCCTGTTTATACCCGAGCAAATTATACCCATAGCTATAATTAGAAAGCAAGCATTGAAACATTCCACAGGAGCACATTTGTTGCGTGTAGTAGCTGGGGGGACTCAATGACACAAAATTGTGCCTCAGGTAAGGAAAAAAAAGACAAAAACCTAATTATTTTCTGCTGGTGTGGAGTGTTTTTGTGCTGCAGCAGAATTACCTCAGCTTGAGTGCAAAGATTACATCTAGTTAGTGATGTCTAAGTGCAGATCTTGCTCTTATGTAATTCTCTTTACCCTGGTAACTCCTCACTCTCAGGCAGAGCGCTGGCTCCCATTAGGAGATTCATCCTCAGCTTATCCAGGAGCAGGGATGTACGTGCTCACCAGATGGTTATTTCTCACCAGCTGAACTTTGAATATGCAGAGCTCCCTACTCAACCAGCTCCTCGGATCCTGCTCTTGCCATTGCTTTATCCTGTTTTCAGGAGCAAGGAAGGCTTGCAACGCTTAGATAAAGGGCGAAGAATAGAAATGCACAAAAATCCAAAGGAAGCACGGGTTTTGGATTGAGAGCAGGGTGTTTTAATGGTTCACTGATTTGTTACCAGTTTTCCACCCTCTGAGTCAGCCTGGGCCTTCACACCCAGTAAATCCCATCTTTGTGGCTCTTTTCCCCATTTTCATTTGAATTATAAAAGTATTCAACTATAGCTAGATCCCTATCCCCTCCATCCAGGCAAGGATGAAGTCAGAGGAGGCCTAATCACAGAACCATAGAATACCTTGGGTGGGAAGGGACATGAAAGAACATCCATGGAGCCAGCAAGAGACCTTTCACAGCTCTCCAAGTAGTCAGTGCGTGGAGGTGATTGTTTCAGGGACAAAACAGCCAGGAGAGATAGAGAATAAACAAATCTAGCTTGGAAAACCTGTGCAGAAGTATGTCTAAAGTCTGTTGTGAGTTGTTACCTCCTCACTCTGAAGTGTATTTCAACAGCAAAAAGAAAAAGGTTCAAAGTGGGGCGCACTTGAATTGAAAGCCTCCACATTCTCATATTTTTCTTGCTTTCTCTCTGGTTCCACATGGAGCAGAGGAAGGGGTTGAAGGAGTCAATCCATCAGGATAGGGCTTTCCAGCTGAAGGGTTTGAGCCCTATGATCGGGGAACCTTAGAAACTTTCCTCAGCTGGGCAGACCTTGTGTAGGTGGAGGAGCCTGTGGCCAACAGAAAGACAGCAGAGAAAAATGGGAATCTGGGAGGCAATGGGCTGGCTGTATTCCAGCACTCAGTGTGGATCTGGAGACTCCATGAGACTGCAGGAGCTGCCCGTCCCAGATGGTGAGCACAGCGTGGCTGCCGCTGCTCCGAGCATGCATCAGCAGGTCTGTCACAGCACGGGAATGCAGGGGGGAGGACAGAGAGGAGGAAAAGAGAGAGGGAACCGAGGAAAATGTGAGACAGGGTGTTAAAAACAAAGGGGATAGAAAAATAGGACAGGAAAATGCAAAGAGCCCTTTGGATGCACTCTGAAAGTCATCATCAGGGGTGACAGTGACAAGTCACAACGCAACTCGAAAAGGACGCAGCAGCCTGAGTCCCTTCAGGGGCATGTAAGACATTTGTGAGGACTCGAGACAAATCCATTATAAAAATGGACTGAAATTCATAAACTTACTGCTGTACAGAAGTGTCAGGCCTAAATAGCCTGGATGGCTCTGCACAATGGCCACCGTCTCTCTCGCCCTCACCACTGACACTTTTAACAACCACCAACCCCCTGGACCCCTCCAAAATGCTTCTGGCAGCAGAAAATGAAGTGTGGGGTCAGCATAACACTGACTCCTCCAACTCTGGCGACTGGGGCTGGAGGAGATGAAAACACCACGTGATGCTGCCACTGTTTTTGATGCTGGGTTAGGCAGCCCCCTCCTCTAACTCCTGGCTTTTGTGAGGCCCCTGATGGCATCACCCCTCCCCAAACATTGTATAAAAGCCATAGATGCTAAACCCAGTGGCTGTGGAGCTGAGAGACAACAACTCAGACATGTTTCTGCTTTAGGAGAGCCCAGCACTTCTCCTGTACAGAAAGCAGTGTTATCAGGTGGCTTTAATATGGCCCAAATTCAAGCCAAAGCTGTCAGTGGTTGGCAAAAGTGAAAATGGGATTTATTATAAATAAGGCTGTCCAGGAGCACATGAGGTAACAGAGAAGGGACGTTCTGTGTCTGGTTTGCAGAACACAGTGCATCATGCCCAGCATAATCAGCACCAGCTAATCAGATTATTTGATGAGCCAGAGGGAGCAAAATCTATCTTTGAGTTGACGTAATCCACCAATAGACTGCTTAAGGACTCTGGATATTTTCATTCTGTGTCTCAGAAGCCTTTCCCTTACCCATTTATTGAGACTTATCCTTTTTATGAGCAAATCTGGGATTAAGCACAGACGGCTCAAATAAAAACCAGAAAACAAACCAGGTAAGAGTGAGATTCCAGCAGAGCAGTGCCAATTGCCACACTACTGGCTCAGCAGGATGGTGAAAAAATACCATTTTGAAGCCGTTAGTGGAGATCTTGGATGGTAACTGAGGAAGATAAGGAATACACAAGTCTGGAATTAAAATGGGGAAAGGACATTTCTGGAACATCGTGAAATTTTGGATGAGATTTTTGTTTTAATTCAAGCCTGGCCTGATCCATAAATTCTTATTGCTTTAATATGATTTAATATATTTTAGAAGTGTGTTCTGTAAAAAATCTGTACCTTCTCTTAGCCTTCTTCATCACAAACAGGCAGTTTCAACAACTGCATAAAAAGTAGCTTTCCATCTTTTCCTAATTTAATTTTGCAGAAAGCTGTCTAGCAGGGTACCTCATCATGCTTTGCCTTATTTACAGATACAATGAGGGGAAGAGAAAAATAAATCATTTTCAAAACAGATTACTTTTGTGGAAGGACAGTTCTTTGATTGCTTTTATTCCTAACTTTAAAAGGAAATAATTCAGTAATTATAGCTTGAGCAACTATTGTTTACTTGTATCAGGCCTCACAAAAGCTGCTGTGCCTGCCTTTCTTGTATGTTGTGTTAAAAAGATGGGTAGAAACAGAATAAAATAATTGCCACAGAACATTGCCTGGGATCACTGTCTCCCTCCCACTGCACAAAGAGATGCTGGAGCAAAGCTGAGACATTTATTGAGCAGCAGGAGGTCATTAGCTTGTTGTCAGTCCTCTCTCCGTTGACAGCTTGACGTGGCTGTCTGGTAGGTAAACTGCATTGTAAACAGGCTTTTTGTAACACACATTTCTGCTCTCGTATGACAGATATGTTTGCTGTCTCCCAAACAATCCTTGCCACCCTGAAAAATTACAGATTTTGTGTTTCAGGAACTTGTTGCTTCAGTTTTTCAACCACGTCTCAGCTGCTTCTGAGTTTCTCTTGCCTAAGCCCTCTGAAAAAAGTTTAAGCTTCAAAAGCTTCCACTTCTGTGAGACAGCCAGCTCTGGAGCTGCCCACGTCCAGGCACAGCTGTAAATTTACAGGGCTTTAACACTAAAAGACAACTTAGAGCATATCTTGGGGTTGTGTACAGCTGAAATTGCTTAAATACTACAGCGACTTAGATCTTCCCTAGAGGTCAGAGTGAGGACTGAGGATCAGAGAATTCAGAAGGATATTTAACTGAGGAGTAAATGATTGCTGCCATAAGCCAGCCAGATCCATGTGTAATCATTTGTCTGTACATCTCATTACTGCCCAAACACCACGGCAGCAGAGAGGCCGAGCCACTGACTTAGCTCTGCCCAATGCAATTCAGCTTAATCAATAAAACCAATTTTACAAAATTATGCAAAACGTTGAACTCCTGCTGGAATAATTGGAAATTGGTGAAGCTGCTCGATCTCAGGAAGGTCGCATTCCTCCACTGGGGGTGGAACCTCTGAAATCCTTGGCCAGGAGAGATTCATGTCATTTTCTTCCTGGATATGGCTTTCACATAGCCCAGTTTCCCCAAGACTTCCTATGGCTCCTCCCTCTGCCAAGTCAACTTTTACAGTTGAGGGGCCTGGGCAGACACCGAAGGTCTGGGGAGAAAGTCCAGATTTGACCATTTGTCCACAAGCCATATTTCATTGGTATTGAAAAATCACATTACATTGGTTATATTACGAATATTTATCACACGGCTGATCATAGAATCACAGAATGGTTTGGGTTGGAAGGCACCTTAAAGGTCATTTGTTCCAACATGCCATGGGCAGGGACACCTTCCACTGGACCAGGTTGCTCCAAGCCCCATCCAATTTGATGTAGATAGGAGTCCAGGCTACTCATGTCAGAAGCAGAAGGCTGTTCAGACAAATGGGGCTGATCACTTACATCAAATTAGGGAGCTTATTTCTCAAGTGGAGCCCAAACCTGTTTGGATTAGAGCTTTCCAACCACTCTGCGGAAGAAACAGAACTTCTGCCATTTCATTTTGTTGCTGTTTCTCTTATCTTGCCATCCTGGCTTTGAATTTTCGCTCTCTTATCCCAAGTACACGTCTTGCCCGATTTGCTTAATCTTCAAGAGTTTTCACAGTGTCCTCAGGCACTCAGGGAAGAGGCCAAGAGAGCTGGGCTTCCCTTGGAGCACATGGCTCCAAAGCTGAACTGTGTTCATTTCTTGGCTGTCTTCCTCCCACATCAGAGAATATTCCAAATAAGGCCTCACTGGTGTTGCTCAGAATCAAAATAGCTTCATCTTATTTAGGTTTGATAACCCCTTGAGAAAAGTCCCTTGGACTCTGGCTTCCCCTTAGAGCTGTTGACTGCCTTGGCACGTGGTCCTGTTAGACCTTCTCAGTTAAACACTGTTACATCACAGCTCTGTCAGCTGTCAGTATTTTAATGCTTTTCTTGGAATGTTTGCTTCCTGTCCTAGACCTTCTGCCTCTAGAGTCGAGTGATTAAGTTAGAATCTGAGGTTTTATTTCCAAAGTAGATTTCTAATCCTCAAAGCAGCACAGGAAAGCATAAAATATCGACTAAATATAAATTAAGGATTCAGAAACTAAAAGCAAAGACCAGAAAAGAACCACAAATATCAGTTCCTAAAACTCATTATTTAAAAATATAATTCAAATGTTTTGGAACAAAACAAATCAGCTGGTTACGTTTTTTCCCAAAGTTTTTGACTGCCAGTTCCAGAGTGCAGAAGGCATTTCTGTTTGTGCCAATGCTGGGTCAATATCCCAGCTCAGTTCAGAGGGATGAGTAGATTTGTTCTCACCCAGAGCTCACTCAGGCTGAGTCCTTATGTCTAAAACTAATCATGGACTTCCTGAAACATGCCAGGAAAAATAAAGAGTATTAGCATCTGTGTTCTGGGTGGCATTTTGGGTAGATATGCCCTGTTTAGCTGATTTTCCTCATCTAGCAGAATACCTACACATTCCTTTTCTTTCCATACCCTCAGGCATTGCAGTTGGGTTCGTGGCTGCAGCAGCCCGTTCCAGAGGAGACTGTGCCGCGGGTCTGGCTACGAGATTTTTTTGTACTTGTAGATGTTGCCTGCGGATTTACAGGGGTTTGGTGTTAAACGTGTATCAGATAATGCCTCAGAATCACAGAGGAGCAGGCTGGGAGGGACCTCAAGGATCCTCTGGAGGTCCAGCTTTTCTTGGCCAAAGCACAGTCTAGACAAGATCTGCTCAGATCAGGGCCTTGTACCGTTGAATCTGAATCCTCCAAGGAAGGAGATCCCACGGCTTCTCTGAGCCCAGTTCCAGGGTCTGACTGACACTGATTATTCTTTTCCTGATAAGCAGTCTAAGTTTGCACTGATTGTCTCCAACACATGCACACTCTGCCTCTTTTCAAACCCAAATGAAGTTTAATTGAGTTGGTTTTCCTTGAGAGATTATGTGACTAGAGAGCATGAAGTCCCAAGTTGAGTGAGACTGTGTGAAATAAAAGAGATTGTGGATTAGAAACAAGCCATTAACCTAGAACACCAAGAACAGTTTTGGCTTCTTTTTCTGCCAGCCTGATACTGGAAGGACCATGACAAAAATAACTTAATTGATATTTCTCATCCAAATTTATAGCTAGAGCCAATTAAAGCCTCTATTTCTTTTCTGCTTCAATTTTTGAAGTTCTAAAATACTTAATTCTACAAAAGAGGTAATGAAAGTAATGAGAACTACATAATGAAAACTTGCCAGAAAAAGAAAAATGTTATTTAAAACAAAAATTTTCACAGAATTTGGAGCTTTTGTAATTTATCCAGGAACTCTGGAACTTGTTCTCCAAAGCTCTGTGGGGTCTCCTAAAGTCTCTGGTGTCCAAGCCAGGGGGCGAGGCTGGTTCAGAGGTGGACCCTGAGGTGATGGGGATGCCTCATTGTGACATGGGGCTTCCCCAGAGACACACTCCAGCAGCTCCAGGCCATCTCCTGGTCATCCTGGCAGACTGGCAGCACTTTTAGTGTAGCTCAGAAACCTGCTGGAGCTCCTGAGCTTGTGCAAACCAGCTTGGTTTCAACACACCGGTGCTTACCACAACATCTGCATTTTTGTAAGCTGTCCAGCCAGCAACATTTCCCATCTGAAAGGAAGAGTTTCACTTCTCATCCAGCATCCACCTCTCCAACAGCCACTTGCCTGCCAGCTGCTCTGAGCTGTCCTGTAATCTAAAGGCAAGGAGAAAGCAACACCTGCAGCTCACCACGCTTGAACACATCTCCGAGCATTTCACTGCATCTGAACTAGGCTAAACAAGTTTCCTCCCAGGCACACTGACCCCTCTGGGGAATACAAACACCCTAGTTCAGACTACACTCACATTATGAAGACCTAATTTAGTCCTGATGTTTTGAGATGCACATGCATGCTGCTTTTTACAAGGTCACCCCCAGCCCAGACAAGGAATTTTTTATTATTAGCGTGAAGACCTTGAGTTTTGAAAAATGCTCTTGGCTTTCATCATCATCTGCATGCTGGTTTTTTCCATCTTCCTTGTATTAAATGGCCACTTGAAGAGGCTATAATTTATGCAGTACTCCTGACAGATATCTCAGGGTTTCTGTTCAATGAACCCCTTTCATTTTAAAAGCTCTTTTTAAATAAATGGTCTCAAAAACACTGTACAATTTTAAAACTGAAATGACAAGGGAGTTTACATGGTATGGAGGGAAACCTGTACTTGGTGACAAACTCAAGCATTTGGCCCCAAAAATGATGACTAAGAAGACATGAACAAAAAAAAATGGTAAAACAATGTTAAAGGAAGATGTTTTGCTATTTAGACACATTCTCTCTCTCTCCTTGGATAGAAAATATTTTAAAGGTGAGTCCTGACCCTGTTTGTCCTCAAGTGTTAATACCAAGTGCTTAGACAGGAAAATGATGTCGATCAGCCAGTCACTAATTGCCCTTTGTTGTGGTCCCCATTTCCTTGGGTTCTCTGTTTCTCTCTGTGGCCGTGACAACTCTTCCCACGCCAGAGGAAATATTTAGCTCCCGTCTTCCTGTGGAGTAGCAATTTCCCTATTTCCATAACTTAAGCCTTCCCCACCGAGCAGCTGCAGTGTCTGCTTGAACTGTGGAGTATTTATTGTGTGGAGGTTTTTGTAAGTCCTGATCAAATTAGTTTGAGGGAAAGATACCTACAACGTCCTAAAGAGCAGCTGTTCATGACAAATCAACCCCAGGAAACATTTTGTCTGTTTATCCTATGAATTGGCAGAACATGGGCTGCTGTATCCTGAAATATTCTATCATCTCCCATTAAATAAATAGGGAACTGCACAGTTCCTAGCTACAGATCACAAATGGAAGTGGGAGGAAAGTAAACATTCAGTTTAGCTTTCACCTCAGTGCGTTGCTGGTTCCAGTTCACCTGAAGTTTCTCAATGATATCCGTAGGAAAATAGGCAAGTACCTAGGGGGGCTTTTCTTTTACTGGACATCAATTTCTCCGAAGTGCTCACATCCTTCCTGTCTAAACTTAATACATTCTAGATGGATAAAGACATCTATAAAAAAGGGAATTATTTTCCAACCCCTGTCTGGCCAGGGGCCAAAGAGCTGTGTGATGTTCAATCTTACATTCATACAGTGTGGCATGGAAAAGAAATGTACAGGGGAATTCTAAGGGGCTCAATCAGCCACTCCTCAGGCTGTTTTTCGATGCTGTAACATTGAAATCTTTCCCTTCAGTTAAAAAAAACAAATAGAAATATATGTATATATGTTTTATTTTGGCACGATGACCTTGGGGGTTGTGAGTTTGGGGTTCAGAAGCTTTTTTTCCTGTAGGATTTCTAATGGCAGCAGGGATTCCTGACTCCTGCATCTGTGATTTTAGCTGCAGGCAGGGCAGCAAGGGCAGGCCCTGCTCTGTCAATCTGGTAATGAACAGTAATGACAGACTCTAAGCTGTCATAAGAGGATATGACCAAGCCTTGTTTGGGAATGGAGAACTCAGCCACGTCTGGTGACAGCCAGGATGACCTGAGGGAAGGGATTTGCCCACAACAAAGAGATTTTTGCCCACTCACAAATAAAACTGACCCCTCCACATGATGTTCCCAGCTCCTCCCCACTCTCCAGCATCCCTTCCCTCTCCTGTTTCAGACCAGGTGGTCAAATCTGGATGAATTTTATTTTGTCCTAAGCACAGTGTTAATTCTGTGTTCTCACTAGACCACAGCTCACAGCGGGGAGGGAGAATTTTAATCCTGGTGAGATTTCCCACCCTTACAGATTCCCACATGGAGATTGCAGCAGCCTTTGTGCAAGTGTTGGAGCTCCTACAGGCCGTGGCATTTTGGGGAAGCAGTGGTGATGCACAAGCCCTGAAGTAGGAGCTTTCCTGCCCAGCCTGCCCTGGGACCAGGCTGAGCCCCTTCCCTGAGCAGCAGGGCAAGCAGCATCCCCATTTTTGTTCAGGAAGTGACACTAAAGACAGAGCTACTGCCTTCCTCGTTTAAGCGGGCAGTTAATCCTTGTGCCATTAAAATCCCAACATTTCCAGCTTCCCTCAGGAACACTGAGTGGCTCTTCATGGAGCAGGTTCACACCACTCTGCTTCTTCTGTGGTGTCACTGGGCAAGTGACAAACGCTGCACGGTCACTATAAATTCATGTTTTGCTGCCCTCCTTCCCTAGGAGACAGATAAGGGCAGCCTGGGACAGGATCTGTGCTCCTGCTTCCTCCTGTGACAAAGAAGGTGCCACAGGAGGGCACAAGGAAAGTGAGTCATTGCTCTGATCATTAATTAATTAGTGTCCTGCTGCTCCTCCAGGCAAACCAAACAGATTACACAGGGTAAAATTGACATAAACAAGTAGAAAACTCTGCTTATAAAGGAATTTGGGAAGCCATTCAGTCCCACACCTGCCAGAGCTCCAGACAGTGATCCAGCCTGCTCTCTTTTCAGGATGCTCTTGGGTGCTTGGATCCATTCTCCCTAATGAAGGTGGGGTTCTCAGATTAAAGGATGCACAGAAATTACTCTCCTGGAGACAAAAGTTTCTGTCTCCAGCCTGGATGGATGAAGCTTTAGGATCTGACTAAACCCCAGCCAAGGTCACCACTTCCCAGCAGGTGCTCCATGGCAATCACTGCATTGCCATCCCCAGGTTTCCAAGGAGCCAACCTCCACCTGCAGAGAACTGAGGGAATCAGAGCAGCATCATTCCCATGGTCAGGAGCCTCCAGGTTTGCAGAGACCACCTGGAACAGGGCACACAGGAGCTCCTGCTCTGTCCCACCTCCCTTTGCTCAAGGACTGTCTTTTAAAACTGTTCTGGACAGACACAGGTGCACTTTGCAAGAAAGCCACTAATAAAAGCCAAATCTCATCTGGATTTGTGCATTTCCTTGTCTTTCAGCATCCCTTGCCTTGGACAGCAAAAGCAGCCTGTCAGAATATGGCCTTCCCTGGTGTTCCCTCTGTACCCCATCCCAGAGCCACCCCAGAGCAAAAAACTCACCAGAAAAGGCAACATTACTAAAAAAAAGAAATCTTCCAGTCTCTGGAAAGAGAAAAGAGAAATCTCCCAGTCCCTCTGCTCAGAGAAAAGCTGTCTGGGGGTGGGCTCAGCCAGAGGGTCCCTGCTGCCTGCCCTCTCAGTCTCTCCCAGCTTTCTGTGCCTCTCCCCAAAGCTGCTGATGGGGGAGGCAGAGCAGAGCCAGCAAATGATGCTCCCCAGAGCGTGGGCTGCCTGCCAAGGAGCACTGCCAGGTGCTTGTTGTTTAAATTGCTTAATATATTGTATTAAACAAAGATCAATATCAGAATCATGGGCTCCAGCCCTGTCTTGGGGCGTGGTGAGCTTGTCCAGAGCACACAGCATCCCACCGCAGCTGTGCCAGGCACAGTCAGGGATTCATGGACCTGTCTCCTGAGGCAGATCCTGTTGATCATTCTCCACTTTATCCCAGCCAAAGGGCTGGAGGTGTTGAGAGCACAGAGAGTTACTGCTCCTAAACTGACCCTCTGCAAAGTCTGGGTGTGCTTTTCACTGACCTCAGCAGGGAAACAGGTAGGGCAACCAACCCTGTGATCTCCAGCTGCCTGATGATGGAAAAGACCTCAAACCTCAGAGAAGGGTGCAGAGCCCCAAACCCACCCCACCGAGGCTGTGGGAGGTTGAGTCACTTTGGGGCTGATGGATAAAGCCACAAACTGGGCTGTTATTCCCCATAAAGGTGAGGTCTGTCACACTTCCAAGCTCTTCGGGCTCAGTTCCAAGCTCTAATGGCTTCGTTGTTGTCGGGTTACAATGAGCTGCGATAAAATCTCCGGCTCTGCAGAGCATTTCCTGGCAGGGATTCAGAGCAGCCAGCACACCTCGATTCCTGAGCTGCAGCAGAGCACCCCGTGGCCATCCACTGCCTCAGCATCCAGGGCACAGCCATCAAATTCCTGTGGCGTTTCCAGGTTGGCAGTAGCCACGTAGCACCAAGGATGGCAAAATCTGTTCATTAATAACTTGTCCTGGGCCTCTGAGTGAAGGATGATGTGCTGTGCTTGGTAAGTAAAGTGTGTGAGGTCTCACAGCTACACTGGTTTATTAATTTGCCTCGTTAATCTAATTTCCTACACTCTTTTGGGAAAGATTAAATGAATCATATGTGGGCATGAAAAATCAGCGCAAGGGGAAGAAACGAGGAGGTCTGGCACAAAAAAAAAAAAAAAAAAAAAGTCAAAATTCATTTAAAAATATTGGATAAATGTTTGTGGTGACCAGAAGCTAAAATAACAAATATTTGTTACAAGGAGGAAAATTCCCCTCTCCTCTGTAGATAGGTGGGAAACCCTATGGAAACCCTATGCAGGACTGAAAATAAGCAGAATTTAAAGAGCTGTGTGAAGCTGGAACCACGGATTGCTGAGGGGGTTCTGTGGTACATTCACATTTGTGCCTCTGTCCTTTTGTTTTCTCAAGTATAGATGCAGCTTTGCAAGGAAAACAACAAAATTACAACATGTGAAAAGCAAAAGGCTCAAACAAACCTTGTGGTAGGTCACCACAACCCCTGGTAAGTCAGATGTGAGATAAACTTCCCTTGTTTACCCCATTAGTTACGTGTGTGCTCAAAGCCACACAATACTTTGAAATTTTCTGAAAGCCAAACTGGGGGGAAATTGTGCTTTCAGATTTTCAGTAATTAAAATTTTCCAAAGTCGCATATTTTAGCAGAAACTCTCTGAAATAAGCTGGAAGCTGTTCTCTGATGAAGAGCTTTAAGACAGGTTCCAAGTCCAATTTACCTGATTTAGAGGTGGTTGAGACACTTGAGAGAGACAGTTGGGTTTTAGGATTTAACCCTTAACCACACAGAGGCATTGGGAAGACCTGGAGCAGGGCAAGGTTTTAGGGATTCTCCCAATGAGGGGTTAACCTTTGCTTGGTGTAAACGGGAATTTCCAAAAACCTCATGCAGGACATGGGAGAATAAATTCATAGGCTGAGCCTCCCTATTTTCTTGCACAAAACAGACTCTGTTTTAGCAGTTGTTATGTTTAGCTGTTTTGCATGACTGAATTTCCATTCCCTAATGGCACATGATGTCCCAGCTTGGAGCTGCCACCAGTCTGAGACTTTAAAAGGACTGCACTCTCCTAGACTTCAGAGATCTCAAATTATAGCTTGTCAGATAACTCCCACCCCTGGTCCAAGTGGCAGATCAGGAGTTTATCTCCCTTTGCTCCAATGTAAACCCTTGGCACGACCCTCTGAAAAGCACCAGGTCCTGGACTGTCCCCACAGAAAACAATTAACCCAAGACAAGGGTCAAGACCTGGTCCCACCTTCAGATTTAATAATCCTTTCATCATTATGACACTTTAAAAGTTGTTAACTGTTTAGTTCACTTCACTTTTAGAAAGTTTCCAGCCTGGCTGCATATCTGCCTCATCTAAATGGAGCATCACTGTCATTTCTCACTCAGATGTCTCAGAGGTCATGGACCATCTCAGCTCCTGCTGCAGAATATCTAACACCTGAAAATAATTGAAGGGGACCTTTCTGAGACAGTCCTTTATCATCTGGAAAGGTGTGGATGGGATGAAGCATTCTTCAGACCCCATATTCCAGAGCAGATTGTAGAGGATTAAACGGCTCAGGTGACCAACACAGTCCTGCAGGAACAGAGCAGGGACATGGGGACAATAAATAAACACCCCATAAACCAGAGAAGGCTGCAGCTCCACGTTCCCCTGGCTGGCAGCTGGAATGATTGCCAGCATCAGCACAGGCCATGTGGCTTCCAGATCAGTGTCCAGCCCTGCCACTGCTCCATGTGGTGTCTGTGCCAGCTGCCATCACGTCCCCAAAGCCTTCCTGCCACCCTGACCCCCCTCTGCTTCGCTCTCCCTTAGCTGTCCCATTTCCTCCCCCTAGGAATAAACCACATTTTTTTCCTGGAACATTTTTAAGGCTTTTGCTTTGCAGAGATCAGTATTTTCCCTGCATGAAGCCAGAAGCCTGTTAAGGGTTTGGCTGTGCCAAGCAGGAATGTGTTTATTCCCAGGTGGAACCGATGGGATCCACCATCCCCTGCCTCATGCTTGGTGTTTCTCTGCAGCTGCACCAAGCTGCAGCTTGAAACATGGGATCTGCCTGACTCTCCCAGCCTTCTGTGAGGGATTTTAGTGTTTTCTTCTGGTTCCCTGCTGAAGCAGCAGTGAGCTGGATTGCTGGTGTGTCCAGTGAGGGGCAGGCGTGGTGCAAGGACTTGTTCAGACTGCCTGTGCAATTTGGGGACAGAGGGGATTGATGAAGGGTCTCAGGGAGATGCCTGGGAGCTAACACTGCCAAGGTCCCCAAAAAGGAGGTGAGCACCAGATGACAAATTCTAATCCCTGTCCTGTGGCAGCGACTCAGTGATGAGTTTTAGGGTAATTTGTTTTTCTATCTGCTCTTACCCACATAAAGTGATAAATGGTTCACAAACAGAGATCCCAAACTGGAGAATTTTAACAGCTTCAGCAGAAGGTTCAGCCCTAAGTTTGCCTCCCCTGAATACACAGCAGTGGTCAGAAGGGTCATTTCACTGCACATCCATCGTGCTCAGGCAGCCGTGCATCCCTCTGCATCCACACCCCCCTCTCCCTGTCCCTGCTCTCCCCCTGCAATAATCAGACCTTTTCCAAAGACATTTACTAGCTCTTTCCCTGTTCAAAATCCTAAAATAATTGTCAGGAGCTATTTAAAGCCCTTCACAGCCCGGCGCAGCACGGGTACAAACAAAACCCTTCTGGGTGAGCCCAGCCTGGCTGTTTATAAACAGGACACAAAAAGCTCAGTCACATTGCCCCAGGAAGCTCAGGGACTCCTGCTCATCAAGAACATGCCCGGAGCTTTGCGTGGCCAAGCCCGTGGATCATGAACCTGCACTTTAATAATGTGCCCTGGTCAGAGCCAGAGCAGTTTTGGGTAATGCTGGGTCACTCTGGCGGCGTTTCCAGCTTAATTGGTGAAAATGCTTCACACGCAGCCAGGCAGCAGCACGAGGGGAATGTGCATCCCACAGCAGCCTGCAGGGAAAACACAGCGATGCTGCTCCGTGCAGCTGATCAGGACCTGGAGAGGGAACCAGGCTTTGGATCTGGAGAGGGAACAGGAAAACACAGGTGTGGAAAACAAGCAAGGGGTCTGAGTGAGCCACGGAGGAATCCAGCTGTGACAGGCAGTGGTTTACTCTGGAGTTCAGCAGTGAAACAGGCTGCAAAACTTATTGAGATTGGAAGGGGAATTGGAAGTACAGAGAGTGTCTTGCCACAAGTACTCCACGGAGCACAAATGTCAGCAGACAGTCTTCCAAGGGGCTGTAAGGTCATTCCTATAAATAAATCATCCCGGTCCTGAGGAGCCCTACGGAGCTTCCCAGGAAATATGCGTGCTGGCAAATTGGATCTGAAAGAGGAGACAGGTAATGACTGCTCCTTTCAGTGCTGCAGGAACGGAGAGTTTAAGCAGGACCAACAATAGCTCCTCCAGTTTTTCATCTCTCTGATGAATAATGCAGCACATCCCATGAGGGGATGGGCAGTGTGTTCCAACAAACTGACACCGAACACCAGCGGGGCCAGGGCTGCCTGCTCATCCATGGGATAAAGGCAGGGATGGATCCACTCCACAGGAGCTGTGTTTGCACACTCAGGTGTGCTGGGGTGGATGATCTCTGGCCCTTTAACCAGGTATCATCCAGTGCACACCTGCAGCTTGACCTGGATCCTTACACAATGATGAGAAAGGAGAAAGGGCACTAAATTGCTGCCACCCAGCCCTGGGGCACACCCTGCAGATGTGCCATCTGTCTGCATGGCTGAAGGATCAGCAAAGAGGCAGCTGCTTCTTTTTTCCACGTCTGGGAATTTATCTGCAAACCAGACTGGGGTACCCACGCAGGAGGTGATGTCCAAACCACAGAAACACGTGACAAGTTCCACGGGACAAATCCCCCAGGGCTGCGTGGGCTGGGGTTGGCTGCATGGCACACTGTGCCACTGCTGAGAGTAAAAACCATCCCTGCAAAGCAAAATATAACATGCAGGCAATCATCTGATTATATGTTTTAATATTTATGCAGCACAGAGCTTACTATAAACTCCTCTGCAAGCAGAATTTCATGTGCTGGGGAGGGAAGGCAGCAGGGCTGGTGCAGGCATTGTGAGCCAGGCAGGGTTTGCATGTCTTGTAATCGACTTCTGTGGCCATCCCACTGAAACTCCCTGCTGTTCTTCCAGGAAATAATTGGATTTCAAAAGAATAAACCATAATTATTTTTTTTAAGTACTATCGTGCCATCCTTATCCTAAAGCTTCTGCTGACCTCCAACAGCACAGATCAGATTCATGTAACACCCTTTAACCTCAACCCACTTTAAAATATTAATCCTCATGCATGGCACAGCATTATTATCCCCTAGCTGGGGCTGGGGAACTCTCAGCAGGGAGATGGGGTGAGCTGCTGGTGCTGCAGCGAGCAAGGGGAAAAGCAGGATGGGAGAAGGGATATAATGGGCAGAGCAAGGGGCTGGGGCAGCTCTGAGCTCACTGCCCAGCTCCCAGGGCTAATCCAGAGGGATGGCACCACCCCACAGTGCTTGGGAAGCTCAGCAAACCCATTGCAAGACAGGAATAATATCTACCCTGTCTGGGGAAAAACGGTATGTGTGTTAAAATATTCCCATGGTAAAATTTTTTTTGTGTCATTTTTTGAGTTAACATTAAAAAATAGCTACGCTGGAATGCAAAACAACCTCTGGTTTTAATTGTTTTGCTTTGGAAAATACAAGGGATGGAGAAGGTTTCCAAGTGAGAGAGAACTGCACTAAGAGACAGAACATGTGCTTCATGATTTTTCATAAAGGATGAAAACTGTTGATTAACCTGAAAATATGGCAGGAAAGGTTCGCTGTGGACTGAAAGGGCTTTTCTCTCAAAATGGTTTAAACAGAGAGTTTATGATCAATACCAGTTTAGATTCTCTAATGAGCTCAGCTGAAAATGGGTGGCAGACACATTCCCATCCTACGGGAGCAGTAGATGGATGAACCAACCTCCTCCCTGCCTTCCCACGTCTCATCAAACACGGCAACCCAGAGATGTTGCCAGTAGCAACAATGAGCCTTTCACCTGTTTGAGGCTCCCTCCCCTTTGCTTGAGCTGTTCCTGGGCCCTGCTCCTGCTGCTTGTGGCACTTCACCAGAGGCTCCAGGCCTCACCCTCTGTCCTTGCTCTTCCACCAGGTGTGTGCCTGGAGCTCCCTGGAACCCACGGGGCTGCCATCGACCTGGACAAGGTGTCAGGGCACTGCAGTTCATGGGATCACAGAAGGTTTGGGTTGGAAGGGACCCTAAAGGCCATCTCATTCCACCCCCTGCCATGGGCAGGGACACCTTCCACTATCCCAGGTGGCTCCAAGCCCTGTCCAGCCTGGCCTTGGACACTGCCAGGGATCCAGGGGCAGCCACAGCTTCTCTGGGCACCCTGAGCCAGGGCCTCCCCACCCTCCCAGGGAACAATTCCTTCCCAATATCCCATCTAACCCTCAATGGGAAGCCATTCCTCCTCGCCCTGTCTCCCCAAACCCTTGTCCCAAGTCCCAAGGGCTCCGGCTCTCCTGGAGCCCTTTCAGGTACTGAAAGGGGCTCCAAGGTCTCCCCAGAGCCTCTTGTTCTCCAGGCTGAACACCCCAAACTCAGCATGTCTCCAGAGGAGAGGCACTGTGTGCTATTGGGTATCCCAGTAAAGCCCAGTCCCTGATGTCAGGGTACAGGGAACCCACATGATCATCCACTGCACCTGCACTGGGACAGCATGGATCAGTCCATTGAAAATCAGGAGCTCCAAGAAGAGACTGAGTGCAGCTGCCCAAGGACTCAGTAGCTCATCCATCCTTCTAGTCATGAAATAGGAAAGTGCCAGGTCACACTCTGGGAACAAACATCCATTTATCTTCCATCAGGCACAAGCCAAGTGATGTGGGGACCTTACCTTGTCCCAGCAGCCGACCTTCAGTCCTCCTGTCTTCAAAAAGATCCCATTCCCTGGGCTTCAAGTACTTGTCACTGTCACTGAATGTTCCCTGAAGATTTTATTAAAATGTAGAAAACAACATGAAAACTGCAGCTGGCATTTTTTAGCAAATAAAGGACGTTAATAGTTTAAAACATATTTTAAAAAACCCACATGCTATTTTTAGTGGGTTTTCACAAATATGCTTTGCACTGCTGCAGCCTCCCCCCGAGGGCGGGCAGCCAAAGCCTTGCTGCAGACAGCAGTCGTCAGGGCAGTCTCTGATTGAAGGGGGGGGTGGGTCAGGCAATGCTTTACAGATGGCAACCAGCACATCACATTTCCCTGGCACATCAGCTGGCAGATGCTGCTCCAGGCTGGCAGTGGTGGGCAGGCAGCCACGGCCACGGGGGCCACAGTGTCCCACAGTGTCCATGGGCAGCTCTGTGCATCCTCCAGAGCCAGCACCCAGCCAGCAGCCACTGCTTCTCCTCCAGGACCTCCCCTGACATCCCAGCTCTCCATCTCCCCTGTAATTCCATTATTGATGGAACTGTTCTGTGCCTTTCCTCTGCCCTGAGTGCAGCTCTCCCAAACACTGCTTGCCTTTCCTCAAGGTGTTGCCTAAAACATCCTGAAATATGGATTCTGAAGGGATGATAAAAGTGCAGATCTCCTCTTTCAGCACCTGTAAAAAGTTGTACTTAACTTCAGTACTTTAGTGTTCTCTCACCTACCCCTGAAAAAAACCCCTTTTTTTTGTTGTTATTCTAAATCCATTTTTGAAATGACAACTCTGAAAGACTTGAGTCAGTGCCTTTTGTAACTGCAACTGGAAAAAAAAATAGGGTAGATTAAATATCTGCAGAGAAGTTTGATGAAGCAAAAAGAGCCTCAGCACAATAGCAGGTGTCAGTCTGCACGAGTATTTCTGGAAAAGGGAAAAGCACAGGGTGTTCAAATCAGAGACGTTTTGATTATCATTCCCCCCCACAATGACTGTGCAGTTACAGCTAAGAATTATCCAAAGGCATTACAAATGATCATTGCCAAAACCAGTAGGAATAAAGCAAATGTAAGGCAAACCAGTGGGAGGGTCTGCCTCTGCTTGCTGCAGGTCCCCAGGAGGCAAAGTCCCAGGTGGGGAGGCCCTGGTTGCCCTGAGAAGCTGTGGCTGCCCCATCTGATTTTGTAGTGCCCTCAAATCAAACCCAACTGTGAAATGGAAAAATTAAATCACAACAGTTGTACTTAATGACAAAGACACGGACAGCGAAACAGAGAAAATTATATTCGAGCCAAGTAGAGAAGCCACGTGCTGTGAACTCGTGGTTACCAGGGACTCGACACCAACCCAAATCCTTTGCTGAGGAGGGACTTCTCAGACATGATTCCCAAAGGCCAAGGATGAAATAAGCCGTGGTGGAGTTTCTAGGACAACTAAAGGGAATCACTCAGCTTTCCATGTGATGCTGGGTATCACAAAGGTGGATTTCTGGGATACAGGCTGTAACCTGGGCCAGCTTAAGCTGAAGATCAAAGCAATCCTACAGCTCTGCCTCATCTGCCGTGGTCACTCCAGCTACAAAGGGACTCACTGCAGGACTGGGTCTGGCACTGGGAGCTCCTGGGGTCTGGAAACCACTGTTTGAGGGAGGCAAGCCTGTCGAAAGCCTGGGGGTTAATTTCACACCATCAACAAACATTTGGTTTTGAAATCACCCTTCCCACAACACTGAAGGCCAAGGCTGTTTTTTAAGCCTGGCAAAATCAATCTCCTTCCTCGGGAACATCAGCACAGAAGAAATGCCCGGGATAAGTCCAATCCCTTGTCCCCATGGATTGCAGACAGAGCATCCACACAAGCTGGAGAAATGATCTCTCCCTGCTCGATATTTGCTTAGTGCTTCACCTGTGCTGAATTGCAAGTGCTTTGATAAATGAACTGAGAAGTTCCCCAGCTTCTCCATTCCATGGGTGAACAGCTCAGTGGGAACTGCCAGAATTACGGGGTGATTTTTCACAGCAGCGCTCGCTGACTCCCTGCTAAAGCATCAAAGCCTTTTCCTGCTCCTTTATCCTTGCAAACTCCCTGCTCTTCCAGCAGCAAGGCACGGATACATTGTACATTTCTGGAGATGGGCTCAACGTGCAAAGTTTGAATTTGGGTATAAAAGCTTGATTTAAGGATTTTTGTCCAAAATCCTCAGCTCAGCAAGCAAACATTCCCTGGTAACCACATGTAGGAGAGCAGTTAAAAATGGGAATAGCAGCCGTGGGCTTCATGCATCCATCATAGGGAAAGGCACTGTGGTAGGTCTTGCTGGGTTAAGACCCCTTAAATGTGCCAAAGGCAACAATTCACCTGGATTTGGGCAGTTCACAACCACATAAAAACGGCAGAGTGAGAGCCAACCCCCCTCAGGCATCCCCACCGAGTAGCCAAGGGACTGACCAGGAACAGGTGAGAAACCTGCTGCTAGAATAACAGCCTTAAGCCCACCAAAATGCCTGCATCAGGCATTTATAAGGATAACTGGCACATCCCTCACCCCACCCTCCCAGCACTTCTCCAGTGGGATGAGGAGTGTGAGGGCTGTGGAGCCCAGTCCATCTCCTCATTCTCTGTTCAGGGATTTATTGTAGGGCACTTCAAAATCCAAGGCAGGATCTAGGATTCAGAGAGCCAGAGGTGTCCCTTGCTGAAGTGAGTAGGAGTGTTCTCCAC
The DNA here is from genome assembly GCA_013398115.1 of Falcunculus frontatus. Taxonomy (NCBI): domain Eukaryota; kingdom Metazoa; phylum Chordata; class Aves; order Passeriformes; genus Falcunculus; species Falcunculus frontatus. Next base: position 193,911 of record VZRV01001011.1, on the reverse strand, counting down.
CCTCTCTCCAATCCTATTTGCACAGAGGAGGCAGCTCCAGCTGTGCAGCTGTGACACTGTGTTGGTGCAGCTGTCTCCAATTCCATACCATGTTCCCTGCTAAAATAACTGCCCGTGGTTTCCCTGGGCTCCCTGCAGCACCCACCTGCCCTCAGGAGCAGGGATATTGCATCCCTCGTGTTTTCTGGGGCTGAACGAGGTCCATCTGGGATGAAACCTGCGACGAGCGCGTCCGATGTCAGAGGGAAAGGAGGGACCTGCACAACAGCACCTGCTGAAGCAAAGGTTCCATTTCTTTGGGAATCAAAACTCCCACTTTGCATGGCCGATGCACTCGTGGGGAGTTCAGCTCTCTGCTCTTCCAAGCGTCCAGGCTGTATTAAATTTAACATCCCTACGTTAAGGGTTATTATTAGCAGGTGACAGCTACTTTAACGTGCCCAAAGTCAGCAAAGCATTCGCCTTCCTGAATGCCAAAACCTTGGATTATTGCACTGACAATGAGGTTTAAGGTCCCCTCCAAGCCCAAACATTCCATATTCTATGGTTCAAACCTCCCTACAGGTTTAAGGTAAAAACTTTGCTGAGCAGCAAGCAGTGCCTTCTGTGCTGCCTCTCAGCTGGGAACTCTGACTGCTCAGGCCAGAAAGTTACAGCCACAGCATTTGGCTGATATCATCCTGTTTAAAGGACTTTTCCCATAAGTCCTGAGTATGAACATTTAATTTGACTCCATTTATGGCTAAAATTTGCTATTCCTTATTAATATTACAGACCACCAATGATCCCTGCTCACAGCTACAGCAGCCTCTCGCTCTTGAAAATGTGTTAAAAATCACAAACTGGCACAAAAAAAAACTTGTTGGAACAATCCCCACAGTGGAGCCTTCCGAAAGGAAAACTTTTAGCACTAAAACTATTTTTCCTCCTTTGGAAAAAAAGCCACATTTGCCCAAAGCAAAATGTTGAGCAGGAAAATTAATTCAGTAAAAAGTTTTTTAAAAAAGTATTGCTTATAATGGAAGAATTTCAAAACACCTGTGTGTTTATTCTATCACTGACTTGTCTCTTGTGGATTTTTAGGTTTCCTTTCCTAACACCTTCTCCAATAAAGCCAGAGGAAATAAATACATGGCATACAAACCCACCTGAGGGCAACAACCAAACCTTCTCTTTAAAACCAGGTGAGTACTGAGAGCCCTGGTGCTGGCAGAGCCTGGAGCAGGGCACAAGAAGATCTCAGGAGAGCTGGAAATAATTAATGCAAAACCCTGCAGTGACCTGGAGTGCTGCAGAGCAGCAGCTTTCCCAGCCTTGGTGGCCTTGAGCTCCTTCTGCAGAGCTCAGCAGGCACCTCTCCCTAATAAGCCTGGAAAAGGCAATAAGGTGTTTTGTTTTCCCTGGACGGTGCCTAGGGAAAAGCCAAGGATGTGCAAGTTACCATCTTGTTTAAAGGTCAGAAAGGGGAAAAAACTATTTTCCTAGGTGGAAAAACCTGCTAGATTTCCACTGGCACACAGCCCACTGCTGGATTTACTCCTCACCCACCCACACCACGAGCTGATGCGATTGTGATGATCCCTTCTTTCCCAAAGGTAGCTCTTACTGGATCCGGCTGACCTCCTTTGACATCCATCTTCATCTGCAGGACTTGCCCTGGGAAGCTGAACCTGAAATTCTCTCAGAATAAGGAGAACAATCTCCAGGCTGGAGCTCCTGTAAAATGAGGTCTCCTGAACCTCTGCTCTTCTTGCCTTTGAAGCCTCTCTGCTTCCACCAGTGGGAGTAACACTGGCCGTTCCCAGAGGAGAATCCACAGATATTTTTGTTCACAGCAAGGGAATCTCCTTTTTTCTTCTTTTAAGAACTTCAGCCAAGATGCTGCTACATAATAAAAGGTTATTTATAGGTAAGAGTGAAGAGCAAAAAAAACCCAGGAGTCAAAGTTTGAACATTCTTGCACTTGGTGCCATGAGGTGTGACAGATGTAGCGGTGAGAGCTCTGCTGGAGCCCCTCCAGGGGGACAAATAGGAATTTGAGGCACAGGATATTCCTGTCACTGTCCTGACCACAGGCGGGGACAGCTCATAGCATCCCGGCATGGTTTGGATTGGGAAGGACCTTAAAGGTCATCTCATTCCACCCCCTGCCATGGTGTCCATGTACTTACCAATTTACTAATGAAACTCTAATTAAACTTCCATTTTCTTCCCAAATCCATAAGCTACAGAAGAGAGCACTATAGAGGTAACATGCAAATATCCCCCACAAATCTAACACGACAGAAATCGTGTGTGAAATCACAGCAATTGGAGAGAAAAGAGAAAGCCAGGGGAAGGTTCTCCTCAAAGGAAGCCAGAGACCAACATCTTTCAAGCTGATCCACGGACTGCTCAGAGGCAGAACCATGGAAGAACCCAGCAAGGCAAGTCTGTAATCAAAAAAAACCTTAAAATAAACCTTGCAGCACCAAAAAAAGCAAAGTTTCAGACTGGCTCTAGTTACAGTCAGTGCACTCAGAAGCATCTTCCCACTTAACAGGAGTTTTATCAGTTTGCTTATCTTATCTTGATGCTACACCAACAGTGACAGCTTCTCTTTACATTTTAACCCAGGACATGTCAGAGGCAGTGAAATGTCCCCAGAGATGTGAGACATGAACTCCAAACCTGCAGAGTCATGAATATGCCAAAATTAACAATGCTCATACGTCCTTCTGCCAACACATTCCATCCCATAAGCAAAGAGAGGGCTTGGAGACTCCCAGAGTGTCAATCCAAGCTAATTTCAGAAATATTTGGTGATGCTTCCTTTTGTAAGCATATGTGACGGCTCTAATTCATTGAGGCTTCCCATATGGTGCATCCCTGTTCTTCTTCTTGCTATCAACAGAGGGGGAATCAGAGTAAATTCAGAAATAAAGGAAACAGCGATTCCAGGTTTCTCACAACCAACCAGAAAATACTTCATTGTACCAAGAAAACTCCAGGATTTAGAACTGAAGGGCACAGAAGCCAATTTTCAGTAGCTTTTCCTCAATGCTGCCTCCCTGTTAGTGAGAGGACACAGCTCCAGGCCCTGCTCCCAGGAATCACCAACAGGGACTGTCCAGGAGTCAGACTGGAAACCTGGTGTTCCACAGGTGTGAAACTCCACAATTTAGGATTAAAGCTGCTCCCTGTCGCCTTCTGACGGATCACAACCCAACGTGGTTAACAGGACTGTCATGAGAACTGCAAAGTCTTTTGTGTATCGGGTGTATTTTTGCCAGAATAATACCTTAATTAAAAAAAAATATTCATAAAGCCACACCCTTTGTTCTTATGAGTCAGCAGTTAAGGTGAATGGAAATACCTGCAGGTAGCACTGGCTGGAGGGCACGATGATAAACCTGCTCCACCTCCATGGTGCATGGAAAACCAAGCAGAACTTTTAATATTTTTTGTTAAATAACCCCAGAATTCAAGAATCTTGTATAAACATGAGCACATGTGGCAGGCATGGAACACTCCCTCTGCCACATCCCCTCAGTCTCACAAAGAGACCAGCCTGAACAAACCACCACTTCTGAGCTGCACTTCTGCTTCCCAGTGAGCTCTTCCACCAACGTGGAACCTGACAAGTATTAAAATCTATGTTAGGATTAAATAAGATTTTATTGTCACATTGAACTGCTTTGTCAGAGATGTACATTTTGCAGGTTTCTGTGCAGAATAAAAACAAAGACGGTGGCTGCCAACCTGTCAATTCTGATTCCAGCACTGACACGTTCACACCTGAGCCACAGGTGCTCACAGGTGGGGACTCCACAGCAAGGTCTCTGTTCCAGAGATTGCAACACTCCAAGACAAAAATCCATCCAGTTAAGGCTAATGAGAACAATTTAAAACAGTTAAAACCAGAGCACTAGATATTTAAAGGTGGAAACACTCGGTAGAAGAGCGGCAATTTTAACATCTCATTTTTCCCAAAGTTATTTTGCTTAATTTAGTACAGGTAAAGAGAGTGGAATGAACAGACTTTTGCCTATGGATATGATCCAAAAGACTAAAATTTCAGTGTGTAAATTTGAGATATTTAACATTTTTAAGCAACTGCTTTGCTGTTCTGGGTGTAAACCGAAGAAGTGGCTGTTGACACCTCCAAGTGATAAATGCTGCAGATAACCTCATCTTAAAATGTGTATTTTCTCATTTACACATCAGAGATAAAGTCCAATAATACAAACTTCTTAGTGGCACAATTTCACATATTTTGGGCAACGTTAGCATACAAGCAGTATTTAAATAAAAGTAAGTGCATCCAAACATGAAATTCTCTAAATATACCACACTTCATTTATCCCAAACGGCAGTTTTCTGGCAAGAGCTGTAATTCAAATTAAAATAGTCATTTACATGTTTCACCCAGAGGAAAAGAGGTAATAAACCCAGGGGACTCTCCAAACAATCTTCTCCTAGCCTATCCCCTATTTATTACATAAAATAACTCATCTAGAAGCGTAAATCCAATACTCAGATGCAAATAAAATGCAAGAAGCAGTCTCTGATGTTTGTAATTTGCAGACTCCAAAGTCCAATCGTGATGGAATTTACTACTTCTGTCGGTCATTTACTCCTGTATGTGCACTTCATGTTTATGCTAAAAGAACACATGAGACAATAAATGAGGCTAGTGTGGCGTAAAGTCATTGTAAACCCAGTGAAACCAGAATAATTCTATTTATGACATTCATCTGGATGATTTACCAGGCATCCCACCCCCCCCAACACCCTTTACAGAAAAAAAGGCAACCATCAGTTGAAGTGAGACACATTCTGCTAGTAAAAAAAGGGCGAACCAAACCCCTCCTCTGATGAGGGCATGCCCACAGGAGGAGGTTGACCACATCTTTTCCAATCAGGCTTCTCAGAATTATCAAAATTTCTTTGTTCGCAAAGGCCAATTTGGCTTACCATAGAAAGCTATTTTGAAGGCGGCTGATATATTTATTCCCTTTCAAAAATTAAAATTCAAGGCATGATAGTGCAAGAGGTAAGTTTTGATTTGAGAACATTATCTGTAGACTAACTGTGCTTAGTTACTACATCCCAATTTATTGTCTTAAAGAAAATATGGCAACAAAAGCTACAAGATCTCTATAAATTTCATTTTGCCTAAATTTACCAGTACATCCATGAACCTCATCAGTATTAGTACAACTTGATTATCCTAATGATTCCATTATAAAACTTGCAAAATGTATCACAAGGTGAATAAACCATCTAGTGCAAGTCTTCTACATTTTGTGTGCACAGTAATCCTGTGTAGTTCATTTCCTCCGGGTTAAATCCCCAAAATCTCTCGGTAACAATTATGAAAAAACAGTGTCACGTGATTTTTTTTTTGTTTGTTTTTCCCCCCTATCAAATCTGAGAAGTTTGAGTGTTCCTGGAATCACCGTCGGGATGTGCTGAAGGTCGTGACTCCCTTGTCTGTGAGTATTCACTGTCAGAGGACTCTGTGGGTTCAAGCAAATTCTCATAATCACTGTCTTCTGATTCGTCACCATTGTCAGCGAGCGCTCTTTGGGAAGGTGGCATGGATGCTCCATTGCCAGAATATTTCAATCCTGCACTTGTGGAAACGTAACTGGAAGAACCGACTGCCTGAGGCCGAGGCATGAAAACGCTGCTCTCCAGGAGCCCGGGGCTGACAGAACTGTCTTGAGTGGTTGCGTTGAAATCCGAGTAGGGCGGGGGAGGATCGGAGACGTCGGAATCTTCAAGTGTGCAGCCTTCCACAGCAAACCCAGTGTAGGACATTCGTGGAACAAACATGGGTTCCAAGTTATCTGCTGGCATTTGCCTGTTTAGAATTGCCTGCTGCATTCCTACAAGGCAAAGAACAGGAGGTACTTAATGATTTCTTGGCAACGTGCTCCACATACCCGAGCTGTGACCACCTTGCCTCTCTTCTCTTCTTTCTTTCTGCTTGTCGTCAAATGCTCATCCCTGGCACTGCTTTCCAACTCCAGCACTGGATCCTGTCCTCTCAGTCTGCACTACTCATCTTTCATACTTCTGATTTTAGGCTTACAGAGTCATCAATACACCATCCCTGACCATCACATCAAATCTTGCTTAACACTGAACCCTGCTCTTTGAGCGTGACAAACTTCCCTAAATTTAGCAGTACAGCCATGAAGCTCATCAGGATCAGCACAGCTCAATTATCCCAGTGATCCCCATTTCAAACCCAAAATGAGTCAGAAAGCAAATAAACTATCCAAGTGCAAGCGTGCTACACTTTAATGTGCACAGTCATCCTGTACAGATCATTTCCTCCAGTTTAGGCTCCCAAAAAACACAGCTACAGGATGTTTCCACAGCCTGTTGCTGCTTCCACCTCATCTTTCCTCTGTATTTTTCAGCTCCTTTCACATCAAAACTCTTTTCACATCAAAAAGCACCTGCATTAGGGCTCAACCTGCCTGCTCCTCTCCACCTGTGTCTTATTCAGTAAAACTCAACTCACTTTTCATGCATGATAATTGGTATTTGATAGTACGTCTTAAAAATATCACTTTGTACTTTCTCTTCCAATGCCTCTTGTGCTAGGGGACAATCTCATAACACTTGCAAAGAAGTCACCATGTCTTCTTCCCTCAAAGTATTATTTTAAAAACTGCACTCACATTAAAAACCTAAATGATGGAATTATAGCTGTGAGTGTAGCAGGGTATCAGAACAGGAATGTGAAAGTCATCTTAAATGAGCTGATTTGGAAAATAATTTGAGGAAAACGTGCACAGGAATAATGAACTGCAAAAGCTGCAAAATGGGGAACACTTGCATCCTTCTGCAGAGAAGAAACTTGATTTATGTAAACTATAAATATCAATATGCATGAGGTGTGCTCAGCCGTGGAGATGCAGGTATGTATCATTTCACTGGAGTTGTTAAAAATACAACTGGAATATATCTAATTTTGAACACCACAGTTTAAAAAAATAGGGAAAACTGGAGAAACTCTACCAAAAAAAAGGACTCATCAGAGATCTAAAAATCATGACCTAAGAGGAAAGGCTGGAATAACTGGGATCAGTAAGGAAGAGCGAGGAAACCATTTTATTCTTAAATGTGCCTAAGAGGCTGCTGCAGCAAGGTAAGTTACAGTGCTGTACATTAGACACAAGGAAAAGCTTCCTGGCAGGAAGTTTTGTCAAACACTGGGAGAGACTGAGGTTTTTGACTGGTTCCTAAGGGGTTATGAACCAACACAGGTGCCAGAACTGACACTGAGATGTGTAAGGTGATGGACACAATGGGATCAGCTCCATTTGCTGTAACACCATATTCCTGGAGAAACCCCAAACAGAGGGTGAAGAGTTCCTTTAACCAAGTCAGTGAGATGTCTCTTGGGAATAAAAAGAGCACATTCCCTCAAGTGGCTACATAACAGCACTCCATTTCTGGGCCACAAAAGGAGAACTGCAGTGGGAGATTTGCTGGCATCTGGGAAGTGCACAGCACTCACCAAAGCCTGGAATATCCTGCTACATGTACAGAACTATTTCAGTGATCTGGCAACTGAAGTCTCGACTGCTTTTTATGCTGGAGTGTGTAAGTCATAACCTGTTAACCCAAAGTTTGTAAGAACACCAAGCTCTCACACAACACTCCCGCAGGAACTGGAATCAAACGCTCCCTTTTCCTCACTAAAACTGAGGAAATTCTCCCAGCATTGAGCAAGTGAGGGAACAGAAGGCCAGATTCAGTAATTAACTACTCACATCTAAAAATACTGCAGAGCTCCACGCTGCATGTTTTCTTGTTTCAGCCCTCTCACATGATTATCTGCTCTGGCATGAATTCTCAGTCCAGCATTTGCATCTCCCTGGTAGTACCCAGAGCTGAGCACTGACTGCTCTTCCTCCCCCTCCTCCTCCTCCAGCTTTTCCCATCTGTGCTGGGATCAGCTCCAGTCACACTAAATACCCACCTCTGCTTCCCCATAGTAGCAGTTCCCTGCCTACTTCATCTACAGCCAAGCAGGAAACAGCAGTGACTCATTTACTTCCACCTTTTAAATGGTCCTGGGCTAATCCCAGCTCTGTTACGTTATCTTTGAGGTTCAGAGAAAGAAGAACTTGGGCTGACAGATCAAGCTGTGCTCTAAAATGCTCATGTGATACCAGTACCTTGCTGCCTGGAGAAAATAAAAATATCAGTCATAGCAGCAGCAGGCCCATTGCAGAGTTTAGGGTGTTCACCCACCTAAACCATCTTTTTGTCAGACACTGCTTTAGGTAACAGGATACAGAAATAAGAAAAACCACCTTATAGCTAAAATAACAAAATTTCATTATTTGCTTATCATTTCAAAAAATGGCTTAAAAGAGGCAGTGTTTGCTGATTTATATGATTTGCTTATGAATTATTTAGGTTTTAATCTTACTTCTCATCTGCCTATTCTCTGTGCCTTCTCTCTACCTTCAGTCTTCCCTTGCACTCACAAATTCAATTAGATCAGCAATGCCTCTTTGCAAAGAACCAAGTGCTTCACAAAACTTCTCTACTGCTAATCAAAGTCTCCTGAGGCCACATTCAGTTTTTAGGAAGGAGGGACAGTGTGGCAACCAGCCAAATCTGCTCATACAGCCAGTCTCACTGACTCAGGAAATTATGGAGCAGCAAAATAAGATGAACAACACCTACAAAGATTTACTGCAACATTGAAAAGTGGTATTTCAATGCTAAACATCTTTACCACTAAGTCAGCAAATGAGAGTGGGAATGAAGGCTTTATAAAACCATGGATAGCTCCTGGCCTGTGAGCACAGTACCCTGTTTCTTTCCTTCAAAAGGAATCTCTCCAGTGTTTAGCCTCCTTTTTCCACTTTTCTTTTCCTACAACTGATCTTTTCCTGTGTTATTTCCAGAACTGACTTGCTCATTCTTTCTTTGCAGTGTTGTCTCTCCTGTGTTTTAAGCTTGCTAACACTGGATGACTCCAGCAGAAATATCTGCAACACAAACTTTCACAGCTCAGGTGTCATTCAACATAAATCCATCATACTGCCCTTCCCAATGGAATGTTTCTCCTATGAGTTATCAGCAATACAACAATTATTTTAACTCCACAAAACCTTTTCTCCTCACAGCACCTGCTTCTGAAAAAAATAAAAGGTAATTAAAAGGCAACTTACTTATTTCTTGTTCTTTTTCATTCTTCTTTTGTGCGATTTGCCTTTTTAACTTGTTTACATCAGCTTGAAAAGATTCAACAACACGTTCACTTTTTTCTACATCTATACACACTGCCTGGGAGAAAAACATAAGATATGCTAAGATTGGGCAAAAACATAGGTAATAGTTTCAGGACAACATTAATAAAGCTACTACCAGACAAGAAGCCATTGAAGCACAAAACTAAAAGCAGGATTTAACTGTAGCAGAGATATTCAACCTCAAGATTGTTTTCTTTACTGGCTGTTGCTGCATTATAGGAAAAGCATTTCCAAATAATTCCTCATGACAGCAGATTTGTAATAAGATCCAAAGCTGGTTAGTTTCCCATCCCTGGAAGTGTTCAAGATGGATTAGGCTTGCAGCAACCTGGGATAGTGGAAGTTGTCTCTGCTCATGGCAAGGGGTGGAATGAGATGAGCTTTAAGGTCTCTTCCCACCCAAACCACTCTGTGATTCTGTGAAATTAAGTATTTGTCATGATCATTAACCATGATCAGTTTTGAAGAGAATATTTCCAGGGATGGTGACACCAGCATTGTCCTGGTCAGCCTGTTCCAATGTCTGACAGCCCTCTCAGTGAAAAAACTGTTCCTAATCTCCAATCCAAACCTCTCCTGATGGAACTTGAGATGGTTTCCTCTCCTCCTGTCGCTTGTTACCTGGGAGAAAACAGCAACAGTGTCTCCCCTCAGCCTCCTTTTCTCCAGGCTAAAGAACCCCATTTCCATTTTTTCAGCCAGTAACTGAAACAGCAGGAGCACAAAGGACAGCCGTGCTCTTGGCAGGACCAGCATCACAGAACAATGCCATCAGCTAACGGATACATCTCTGAAGAGAAATTTTCCTATTCCCTGAAGCTGCCGTGGAAGTGTCTGCCTTACCCACCTTCCAAAAGAGGTTGGAAGTAGCAACTTCTCAGTGAGAAAGAGCAGCTCCCCCCTGTGCAGGCAGGTGCAGGGGATGGTTGGAGGGATTCCTGCCTTGTTCCCTGCTCCAGGAGCCAAGCAGCCGAGCTGAGCTGGATCACAGACACGAATCCCCCCAGGGCAGATGTAAAGGGAAAGCCTGGGAACAAGCTGTGACTCCAGCACAATTAGCAGATGTGTGAGCTCTTGGGGCAGCACAGCTCCACTGCTCTTCACACAGGACAAGCTGTGAACTGACAAGCTCACAATGAGCAGAGACACTCGAGGCATTTTCAGATGCTTTGGCACATTTAGAGCAGGATTCACTCATGCTCCACACAAAATGTTCACAAGTTTTAACTAACAGATGGTGCTCTGCTCATGCTCCATACCCAGAGCCAGGAGACATTTTTAAACCTCTGCAAATCCCTACAGCCTTCAGCAGGGCTTCTCTTCACTGCAAACCCTTAAAAATGACTAACACCTCCCATAAATCACTAAGTATTAAATCATTTACTTGCAAAAGAGAAAAAACTGGTGATATTCGTACCAACCACTGTCACAGCAGCCACTGCAAATGCTCACATTAAACAGAAACTGAAACATTTAAATTCAGACATTTTCCTACAGTTCCTGATAATTGTTTATGAGCTCTAAAAACCTCCATCTCCTCCACTCCTGCTTTAACCAAAGGATGAATAAAAGATGCCACATAGATACAGACCAATGTGGAGTAAAGGATGTTACCTGTACTTTTTCCTGAAGTGCATTATAAACCTGATATATAGCCCTGATGTCCTTCATCACTCCATCTTTGTCAAAAAAATCAGTACTAAAAATGAAAGCAAAGCAGAAATCATTAGTGAGAAAAGACAATACAGGGTTCTAGCTCATGCTGTCTTTGAATTGCTGTTAAGCAGTCTATCACTGTATTTTTAAAATGGATTTTATTGCTAAATACCCTATTTTAGCAATAGTACATTGCTAAAAATGTACCATACTGTCACATAAACCAAAATTTGGATGGCAGCATATTCAATACCAAAATTCCTTCTGCAACAATAAAGTCTCATTTGAATGAGATTAAACTTGTGCCAAAATCTTTAAGCTTGTATAGTTTCATTGTTAACAGCCAGAAAAGCTACTTTGAATTTACGGCATTTAATTGAAAATACTTCTGAAAAACAACAAGACTTCAATGCTTCTGAGGCAGAGTTCAAATTTTAAACCAAGCCTGCACACAGAAGTCCTTGGGGAGGTGGGTGGTGGGTGGAAACCAAGTCAGAAGCTTCCAGCCAGAAGGGCCCCAGCATGGACTGGCCACACCAACTCTGCTTTTCTGAAGAGTGCACCGAGTTCCCTTGGTTCTTCTAAAAGATTCAATTCTAAGCAGGAAAAAAGCACACTGGGAACTGATCACTGTCCTCCAGAACTGGTTTTTTGCTGCTCAACATGCACATTTGTAGAATTCTCTGGGAGGTACAGAGTGTAGAGCTTGATGACTACTTTATTTAAAAAGGAAAAGTCCTTACCCGTGTTCCTTAATAACTTTGGCATAATTCTGAGAAGTATTTGGCACTGAAGAAACTTTGTATTCCTGTTGACTAGTGTTGCCTAGGTTAGGAATAGTAAGTGACACCCTTTGATTATACCTGCAGAGAAAGTTCAGAAAGCTTTCTTAATTCACTTGAAAAAGATTCTTTACAAAAGCCTTGCTATCATCCCATCCCTCTGACAATCAGAACTCATCTAATTTTAAAGCTTCTGCATTAGGTTTGTTATAAAAGGAGCTGAATATTACAAGTTGTGTTCAAAATAAATGCAGGATCAAAAACTCCCTTAGTATAGGGCCATCTCCACACCTCTTAGAACCTTTGAAATGTGCGCTCAAACTACCAGGGGTACATTCAGATCCACTATAAGAAACATGGTAGTGACATCTGATGTCTCTCAAAATAGATTTTTTTGTCTGATGATTTAGAGACAGAAAAGAATTTTTGCTCACCCTAATTTAAATTTATTAATTATTTGCACAAAAAAAACCCCACAACAACCTGTCATCACTAACAAGCACCCCAAGACATCACTGGACAAACACAAAGCCTTCTTTAAGTGCAATTGTACGAACTCCTAAATAGTTTAAAGAATAGCAGTAAGAAGCAGAACAAAGAATGAGGAGTGGTTCACTGACAGAGTTTGCTTACCTTCGGTTTGGTCTAAAAAGCACATATTCTAAAGCATGGGTTGAGTTATTTGCAGTGGAAATGAAGCTGAAGAGAAGGAAGACGAGATCAGGCACTCCAAGGATGTGTGTCAGCTGTTTATGAATGATGTGCTCTCTGTATGACATCTGCTGCTGAGTGTTTCTCCTAAATCTGTACCAGCCAATAACGTTCTGTAATCAAAGTACATCAGAAAAAACCCAAAGTGTTACCTGAGAGACACAGAGTTACCTTCTGAGAATAAAGGGGCTACAACTATGGTATCACCAATACTCAAAAGCTTTAGGACAACAAAACAAACTGAATTCCTTGAGATTTGAGTTTGAGAGGATCAATACAGCCCTACACTTTTGGAGACCTACACTTAAATCCTTTGCATTTCTTCAGGGAAATTAGACATTGTGCCCAGTTTATTCTAAGCACCACAAATCCAACAACTTCTGTACAGGATAAGCCCTGGATCAAAACAAACCACCAGATTTGTGAAGGAAAGTATTTCTCCTAGTTAACCACTTTTTTTTTCATGTGTTTTCCAAACCCACTCTTTCTAATGCCCACAACATGAGGAAAAGATAGAAAACTTACTTTTCTTCGGTCTTTGAGAATCCTGTCCAAACTCTCCTCATTAACTTTGCCTGCATAGTCATAAAAGCTTGAACAAAAAGGAAGAGAGAAAGGTAAGTACACGGTTTATACACACATATTACACATAAAGTAAATAATTTCTACTTTGGGTGTTCTACAAGTAGATGGCATTCTAGACAATACAAAGCAACTTCCAGAGCCTTACTTTTACCAACAGAAATGCACTGTGCAATTTTATTTCGACCAGCATTCTGTAAAACCCTGCTTTGAAAATCAGAAGCCTACCAGCCTAGAAGAAATGAAAGCAGTGCTATTTACATGCAACTCCAAATCAATTTCTTGAGTTTCAATTCTGCAATTACACTCACATGGTTGGACCCTTGAAGCCAAAAGAGTCAGAAATAATTCAAAGTATCATGGTCTTTCCATATGGTTCTGCTTCCACAGCTGAACCCAAACCCTGACATGTCATTATTTTGTGGACATGACAGATTCAAGAATTTATAAATCTACCTATGCAGACAGGTTTAGAAATTCAAGTAGATCATACTCCATGATAAAAGGCAAAACATTTGAAAATAGGTTCCTCCTTGGTCTCTTTCAAGAGCTGATATCACTAACACCTAAAGCAGTGCAGGAAAACGCTCTGGTTTAGGGGTCTATGATCTCAATTTTTAGGGGGTGGGGTAAAAAACCACCAAATCCTGAGCTCAGTGCTTTGCTGATAAATAAAGGTGAAAATACCATTTGCTTCAAGGTGTAGGTTGTTGGGAAAACACAGGCTACAACTAAGGATAGATTTGAGACACTACGTCATATTTGCACAATCTTTTCAATTCATGTTTGCAATATTTATTTATTCATTTATAATCCTGGTAAGCAGTGGATATCCAACTCTTTCTCTGTCTGTGCTTTACAGGAATAACCAACAGCATGCTCTGGTCCTGATAAAAAGTGTACGAGCTGTGAGAGTTCCTGGTGCTGTGCAGTAAATGAATTCATCAGCTTTCCTGAGCAGCAGCACGCAGTGAGATCCTGCCTGCTCCCCTTCCTCCATCAGCTCCAGCACTAACAACCAATTCCTCGCCTGGGGGAAGCAGGGAACGTGATCCGTTTGGATATGTGCTGCGCAAAGCATCCCTGGGATCCAGGAGGAGCTCACCAGACACTGGGATATTATCTCCATGTGTGGAGTCTGCAGCATTTAAATCACTGGGTTAAGAGTACCCTCTCTGTAATTATCAACCAGCAAGTGACTGACTGCAGCTTTTCTCTTTAATGCAACCAGTGTCAATCATAATGTCTAACCTACTGTGTCTTCTTAATTGGCTGGAAATCTCTCAAGACAAGAGGAGATTAATTGGGAATTCCTTCTCAAAAGGAATTCTAGACAGCGCTTTAGAAGCCATCACTGTGTTACAAGTGGAGACTATAGAGAAAATCTACATGTAAATAGATGGAAGCTGTTAAATAGAATATATTAGCCCCATATTTAATTTAAATTCTGGAGTTCAGGAGATCAGAAGGCAAAAATAACTAGAAAGCTGAAAATTTTACAATAATGAGTTGGTGCAGGTTGGTACCACTAAGTACAAACCAACTTGTTAACCCAGCAAGTTACCAGGGTTAGGGCACACAGGGGATGCTGTGACCCAGCAGGCCCAGGCAGAGCCAGCCTAAGACTACAATAATTTAAACTGATTTTGACATTCATCCTCATCATCAGAGTGATATGAGCTCACCTGACTGCTGCCCTACCTCCACCAGCCAGACAAGATGGAAATCCAAAGAGATAGAGAAATAAACACCTTCCAAACTACTACTAAAACTGCAAACTCCAAGTCTGATTGTCATGGCTGGTGCCACTTCCCTGTGTTTCTGTAAAACCATCAGATGAGGAAACACTGGTAGGGACATTTGAAATGCTAATACATTGCAGGGAGCACCCTATTTTTATATTCTGTAGCCACCACAGCAAGACAACAAAAAAAAGCTTACCTAAAGAGTTTTGAACAAGGCTCATGGTTATGGATTTCTGCAACAACAAACAAACAAAAGAAAAGTGACATATGTCCAACAGCTCCAGGCAAAAAGAAATTACAGTGGCATATCTTGCATGAACTTTCCACATCAGAGCTACTGAGCAAGAAAACATTTGTGTCAGACCACACACTGCCCTTGATGTCTCAACAACACTTGATGACACAGCACCATACCCAGAAAACTGCCTTCACTTTATAATTTCGCATTTTACATAGAGAAATATTTTAATAAGCAAGGCATACACTTGCTCAGATACACAGATTTATCTGAGCCTCAAATACACCCTTTTGATACTATTTTGTAGTTACAAACACCTCACAAAGGCATTTCTGATCTTTGTTTTCTTTTTGCTACACCTTTCCACAACAGTTTACTTGCATTCATATACATTGTTTATTACAGCAGCAATTAACAAAAAAAGGGATAGGGAAGGGAAGCACTGAAAAACCATACATTGTAGTGTTTAAAGAGGCAAGGCAAACAATCCCTAATGAGAAAAGGGCTTAAAAGCAATTTCAAAACATTTAGCTGCACTTCATAATTCTGTTACATGAAATATTAAAAAGTCAGAGCAGTGTTTTTTCATTGAAAAAGTTGTAATAAATGTTAGGATGCTTATTTAATCAGCAAAGGTTGTAACGTGTCAGCAATCTCAGAGAAGAGTGAGAAAAGGGTAAAAATCCAATCCACATTATCTTTCCAACACCAAGCATGACTGGTTTTTTCAGGGGCTTGGAGCAGCCTGGGACAGCAGAAGGTGGGGGTGGAACAAGACAGGTTTAAGGTCCCTCCCAACCCAAACCATCCTGGGATTCTGTGATGACATAGCACAAATATTTCCAGCTCCTCCACCAGAACCCCACTGGAGTGTTTAGCAATAACTTTGCTCAGGCTCTGCCTCCCTGCAGTGACTCACCACCTGCTGCTCTGGCAGCCACGGGCTGCTCAGGGCTGCCATCTCAGCAGAGGCACCAGCGGATGGATCACAATTCCCAAGAACAGCAGACAGCACACATTCACATCTCAGCACATTTGGTGTCTATCAAAACAAGGCCCTGAGCATCCATTCCAGGCACACTGCCTGAGAAACTGCACAATTTCACTGGCAAGAACTCCTCAGGATGCTGCTGTTAAGAGTTACTGACTCCTTTTATTTGATATAAAATTGTATCAACTCTATTATTTTCACACCATCATGCAGGGATCTGTGGAAACAATCTGCTAACAAAGCCTGTAAATACAATTATTCCAGCTTAGACCAATTCCTTCCAGCAAATACACTGACTGCAACAACATTCTTGAATCTTGGGTGATGATGTTGCTACACAGACCTCGTGTTTTGAGAAACAGGAAGCAAGAAGCCTCCTGCTCAGACCACATGAAGCAGCCAACATTCTAAATTTAAGGTTTACACGTTGACTTATTTTTTTACATATATCTAGTACACGTACTATGTACACACACATATATTTAAACATCAATACTAAGGAGACACAGAAGAAGATTAAAACTCATCTGTGACAGCTGTGCCACAAAACTGTCAATCTTGTGAGCTGCACTGGGAGTCCAAGAGTTGATTCTGATGAATAAATATTGAAGTAAAAATGGCAAACAAAAAAAAAAATCCAGGTGGTCTCCAGGAGTGGGTAATTTCCATTTTCATAAAGTCACTGTAACCAATAATGTGACAAAAAGGTGATCTAAAAAGGGAGCAATTTTTAACACCACAAACATTTGGTTTAGGAAACCAGGCCAAGGCTGCAGGTGGTGACATCACTGCCAACAATAACCAAGATCAGTGACCACTGAAGAGCAAGGTCTAATTTAAAAACCTAAAAATGACTGGCTCTGTCAGTTTTGTCTGAACACACAGAGCCATCAGCAACACTCTGATAGTGAATGTATGCACACACACAAAATGCTGTGCCTTTATTTTCTGTAATTTAGCTCATAACTGACACTTCACAGTCAATTTACCACCCGTGTTCTCTTAGGAATAACCAGAACAGGAAAATACTCCATCTTCTGGAGTCCAGAGCACAAAATCATCACCACTGCAAGGTGGGAAATCTCTTGAGATGTAATGTGGTACCACTCCACATATTCACAGATCACCTCTTCTGTGTCAGAATAACATCTCAGAGTCAATCCAGAGCTGTTGGTGTTTTCACTGAGCTTTATGCACACCCTGCTTTGTTATCTGGGATCACATTCACAAAGCCAGGTATGGGCATGCTTGGGTTTTTAAGAAGGCTTAGATACATCTGAACAGCTGATTATACATCCAGAAACAAAAAGGCAGCTTCTTTCAAGGCTTTCCTATATTCTATAAACCAAACATGCAACAGCTTCTCACTCATGTCTAAAAAAATCTCCTTCACCCAATACTTAACAGCAAGATCTTTGATCCTTGTTCCTTTTATCCACAACAGATCAGCTGCACAGAACTTGTGCTTATCAACAAATTGTCTGACAAATATTCCTCATCCAGCCCTGCTGTGACAGTTTATGGTGTCACCAGCCCCCAGCCATCCATCCAAACCTGCTACTGAAAATCTGCCCCTTTCAGTATCAGTACATCAAGCAATGAATTAATTTTATCTTGAGCACATGCTGTATTTAGGCAACTATCAAGCATGAAATTTCCTGCAGTAATTTCTCCATCATGGAATGCAGATAAATGTCTTCAATAAATGATCTTTCCTCCAAAAAAAGGTGCATAAAACCCCTGTAACTTGCAAAGATTTGTTTCCTTTCCTCACATCTCAACCACAAACACACAAAACACTGTGGCAAACGTGATCCTGAAAGTCTGGCACCCTGTGATGGTCTCACAAGTGAAACAATTCTTAATGAAACCTCCTGAAAACTTGAAACCTGAGCAGTGCCTATTTCAGAACGCCTCAAAGTTACATCACTTACCTATCACTTGTAGAAATTCAGTGTTGCTGATCTGTGAATCACTAATGCTAAAAGTCTCTTCTTGCCTCACCTCTCCCAGTAGAAATCCTTCCTGCAATTTTAAAAGGAAAAAAAAAGATTAAAAATAGCAAAAAATCTACTATACGCAGTCAATTACTGTAATTTTCTTAGCTTCAAACTGAAAAAAAGATGAAGTTTGAAAGACACATCTGAGCTGCAGTGGGTATAAACTGCCCTGAGGTTCTACCAAAGCTGATTTTCTGCTTTGTCAACAGCCTTTTACAACATTACAGGAATGGGTTGTCCAAAAGTAACATTAAATATACAACTTAAACAAGGCAAACACATCACAAAAGAAGGGCTCTGCCCCAGCCTCAGCTACTGGGGAAAAAGAAGGAGGCCTGAGCACGATGCTGCTCTGCTCCAGCAAAGCCAAGGGAAGAGGAGTTTAAACCAGCAGGGACTTACACAAATTTTAGTGTAAAGACTGGGCTGGACCCTGAACAACACCAAGGATTGTAAAACGCAAAAAGCAATTTACAAGTAAGGTAATTTTAAGATAAATTAATTTATTCTCCATCCCTATCCAAAATGAGGAAGGAGACTGAGCTGGAATCAGGAGGTTTTGGCACAAGGTGCAGAGAAAAAGAGCAAGCTCAGGCTAAAAACGTGCCAACAAAACCGAGGGATTCGGCAACACCCCGGCTCTGCACTGCGCCCCTGGTCAGTCGCAGCTGCTGGAAAATCGCTCACGGAGCTCTTACAGGAGCGTTTTCCACCCACAACCCGTGTCCTGCGGGAGCCCCACCCCGCGAGAAGCACCCCGGGCACCCCACATCCCGCCCGGGCACCCCACATCCCGGGGAACAGCCCGGACACCCCACAGCCCACATCCCGAGGGGAGCACCGCAGGCACCCCACATCCCGCTCCGACACCCCACACCCCGCCCAAACACCCCACTCGCCAGGGGGAGCATCCTGGACACCCCACACTCCGGGAGAAGCACCCCAGAGCCCAGGGAGCAGCCGGGACACCCCACATCCTACCCGGGAGGGAGCAACCCGGGCACCCCAGATCCCGGGCACCCAGCGGAGCATCCCGGGCACTCCACATGCCGGACACCCCACATCCCGCGGGGAGCCGCCCGGACGCCCCACATCCCGCCCAGACACCCCACATCCCGCCCTGCTGTGTCCGTCTGGGGCCGCCCCCGCCCGCTGTGACCCGCGGCCGGGCCCCACCGGCGGCGGCGCGGCCTGGAAGCTCCATAGCGCAGCCACCGGCCGGGATGCAGTGTGAGGGAGCCCCGCAAGCCCGGGGCGGCAGCGGGGGGCACGTACGTGGTCGGCGCTGCTGTTGGCGCTGCAATAGCACACGGAGCTGAAGGTGTAGCCGGAGATGGACGCCGCCATGACGGACACACCGCCGCCGCCGCCGCCACGGCGCACGCGCAGCGAACGCACGCCCGCTTCCGGCGGCGCCGCGGGGCGTCATGGGGAGTGTAGTCCCGGGAGGAAGTGGGGTACCGGCATGGGAAGGATGGAAAACTGTGGCAGCGAGACATTGGACCATTGAGTTTGGAACAGACGCCCCGAGCCCATCGAGCCCAACCTGTGACCGATCACCACCTTGTCACCCAGCCCAAAGCACTGAGCGACACGCCCAGTGGTTCCTTGGACACCTCCAGGGGTGGGAACCCCACCACCGCCCTGGGCAGCCCCTTCCAACTTTTAACAACCTCTTCTATGAAGAAATCCCTTCTAATTTCCACCCTGAGCCTCCCCTGGCCCAGGCTGAGGCCGTTCCCTCTCCTCCTGTCCCTGTTCCCTGGGAGCAGAGCCCGACCCCCCCCGGCTGCCCCCTCCTGTCAGGGAGTTGTGCAGAGCCACAAGGTCCCCCCTGAGCCTCCTTTTCTCCAGCCTCAGCCCCTTTCCCAGCTCCCTCAGCCTCTCCTGGGGCTCCAGCCCCTTCCCAGCTCCGTTCCCTTCCCTGGACATGCTCCAGCCCCTCAATGTCTGTTTTGTGAGGGACACTGATGTGCTGGAGCTTGCCCAGAGCAGGCCACGAAGATGATGAGGGAGATGGAGCCCCTCTGCTCTGGGACAGGCTGGGAGAGCTGGGGGTATTCACCTGGAGAAGAGAAGGCTCCAGGGAGAACTTAGAGCCCCTGCCGGTGCCTAAAGGTGCTCCAGGAGAGCTGGAGAGGGACTTGGGACGAGGGCATGCAATGACAGGACACAAGGAATGGCTTCCACTGCCCAGAGGGCAGGGTTGGACGGGATATTGGGGAGAAATTCCGTGGTTCTATCACACACACACAAGGAGCTGTACAGGAGGCAACCGTGCAGCAGTGCTGTTGATCACTCTTATTTTTTTACTAAAACACCTTGCAATAAACCTTGTAACAGCAATAACGTCTGTGACATTCGCAAGGAATAAATACTGAAGAGAACAAACAGTTATTTTTAAATATCGCACTGATTTTCATGGAATTACGGAACGGTTAGAGTTGCAAGGGACCTTAAAGCCCATCTCCTTACAACCCCTGCCATGGGACACCTCGCACAGACCGGGTCGCTCCCAGCCTCACCCAACCCGGCCCTGGACACTCCCAGGACGGGATTTTAGGTGACGGCAGCGATCAGAACCGCAGGGACTGGGGAACACCGCAGGTTTCGGAGCGGGCCGTGCCCCCCTCACGCCCGGATCACCGAGCCCGGCTCCTCCCGCTCGGGAGGGGCCGCGGCCGCTCCGCCCGCAGCGCTCGCTGGTTCCGGGGCGGGCCGGGCATGGCGGTGACCGGGGATGAGCCCTTCAGCCCCTCGGTGCTGGGCACCAGGGAGCAGTGAGTGCCGGGGCACGGGGCGGGCACCGGGTGTGCCCCCGGGGGCGGGCATGGGGCGGGACGGGGCGCGGAGCCACCCGCTCTGAGGGAGGCGGCTCTGCCCATGGCACAGGGAGGTGAAAGCGAGTTTCTTAAAGATACCTCTCGACACAAAGCAGTCTCTGGTTTAGATAGTATTTATTTATTTAGAGAACCTGTGATTCTATAAAGTGGCACTGCTACACAGGATGCAGCCCTCTTGCCCTTTTATAGCATCATGGAATGGTTTGGGTTGGGAGGGACCTTAAATCCCACCCAACTCCATCCTTGCCATGGGCAGGGACACCTTCCACTGTCCCAGGCTGCTCCAATCCCCGTCCAACCTGGCCTTGGACACTGCCAGGGATCCAGGGGCAGCCACAGCTGCTCTGGGCACCCTGTTCCAGGGCCTCCCCACCCTCACAGGGAACAATTCCTTCCCAATATCCCATCCATCCCTGCCCTCTGGCAGGGGGAAGCCATTCCCTGTGTCCTGTCACTCCAATCCCTTGTCCCAAGTCCCTCTCCAGCTCTCCTGGAGCCCCTTTAGGCCCTCCAAGGGGCTCTGAGGTCTCCCTGGAGCCTTCTCTTCTCCAGGTGAATACCCCCAGCGCTCCCAGCCTGGCTCCAGCCTTTGGAGCATCTCCAGGCCTTCCCTGGACTGTCTCCCACGTGTTCGTGTTCTTCCTGTGCTGAGGACCAGTGCCTCGCCATCCATACAGTCAATTTCTTCCAAGTATCCATCCCAAATCTATCTTTCAATTTTTCTTCCCGTCCCTCTTTAATCTAAGTATTTCCCAGTAATAATTATGATATTCTCTCCTTTCTTCCCTCCCCAATTCCAGCTGGGATGCTGCGTATGAAAGAGAACTGCAAACTTTTGAAGACATTGGAGATACCGGGGAAATCTGGTAAATAAAACAACTCCTGCAGAGTGGTTCTGTTGTTTCTTTACCATAAAAGACATTGCAAAACCACAGCCAGCAATTCCATGGGTTGCTGACAAAACGATGGGGAGTTTTACCATTGAAACCAGCAGTTCCTCTCTTGCCCAATTTCACAGTGCAGATCGCTCAGCCTCACTTGGACAAGTGTCATTACACAGAAACTGAGCTGGTAATTGAGGTGTATGTTACTGCTAAATTTGCTTTTTATCCCTGAGCTCAGGTTTAACTACACAAGTTGCCCTTGCTGCTGTCTTTTTTAATATATGGATGTTTTCACCTCCTAGAGTTGGTGTTTCAGGGAATTTTAAGGGCCTGTGATTAATTTTCATCTGAACAAAGCAAACATGGAATATGAGCTATGGCAGTTGTTACTTCAGTTACAGTAAGAGAGGCTTTGCAAAAGCTGGAGGGAGCGAGTGATGGAATAAACTTGCTGTACCTTTTGTACAGTTTTTCTGGTTTAATTACCTGAGCCCTTGTTTTTTCCAGGTTTGGAGAAGAAAGCATGGTGCGCATAATCAGGTGGTTGGAAAAGCACAAGGTCCCCCTTGACAGCTCTGTGCTTGACATTGGGACTGGGAACGGTGTTTTACTGGTTGAACTGGTTGGTATTTTGCAAAGTTTGTGTATTTTTTATACAGAACCAGAGCAGTTTAAATGCAGTTCTCACAAGTGGCAGTGGTAATCGTGGAGAGCTGTAATCTGTGTGAAACACAAGAAGTGTCAATACATCAGGCTTCAAAATTTGAAGTATTTCTCTAAATCAATCAGCCTGAGAATCCCTTGCTTTAACTTCACCTTCCTGTTTCCCCACATTTAAAACTGCATTTCTTCCCATTGTTGTGTAAACTCCCCCAGATAAGGGAATTAAGTTGACTGATTCACAAAGTACCCTCATGTGCAAAACCAGACCCTTTCTCTGCACTCAGTTCTGATAATAACACTCCTAATTGATGTAAAAAGTAGGTAAGACCAAGGGGTTTATGTAAATGACTTAAAAAGTTGTTCACACTTCTTTTAAAGAAGTGTCCATTTCTGTCAGGGTGGGAAATCTGATCAGGTATGTCCTGAAGTGTTATAATGTGGTTGTGCAGAAGATGTTTAGGAGTTCTAGTACTTTTTTTCCTATTTTTGATTGAGTTTTTTTGGTGTAATACTGCAGGGGAGCTGGTAAAGAAAGGGGCTGTCATACTGTCACAGCATCTGTTCTGCATTCCCCATTGGCTTCATCAGTTCCTGTAGGAATTGGAAGGACTGGAAGCCAAAGTCAGGTTTGGACTGGAATTCTTTTTAACAAGGGCTTTGATTTTAAAAGATTTTAAAGCCTTTGTGGGGACTGGCTGCTACACCACAGCACAGGAGAATTTATGTCATCAAAAGCAGAAATGGCTCATCTCACTAAGAGAAATTAGCCTAATAATCACCTAATAATGGTGATCATTGAGTGCAATGATAGCTCTATCATGGTTGAGATACCCAACAGAAAATTCTTACTTGTAAGACTTCAATTTTATACTGACTCCACTTACAAATGGGAAACTGATTTTTCATACTATAATGGGAAAATGACAGCCTGATAGCTTTTAAAAACTATTAAACTGCTGTGAGAGCACCCTCCTCCCTTACGTTAAGCACCTCACAGTACTGTGGTTGCTTTCATAGGAAATTTTCAGTCCAGTTCCCTCTTGAACAGTTGCTTCAAAAATTACATTGGTTTTTTTTGCTAAATATTCTCACTTGCTTAGCTGATGTAAAAGGAATTTTTTGTGTGTTAGTGCAAGGCTTGGAAATCAAGTTGGAATTCTTTTGGCAGCTACTGCAGGACTGTCCTGCCACTGAAGTTGGACTCCATCACGGGATAGAAATGGCAACACTGGAAAAAACTCAGTCACAGAGGACTTTAGTAGCACCTCTCTGCAAGGGAACTACTTGAGGGTACATAAGTATCACATAAGTGGGACCCAAGTATCACATAAGTGGGACCCCTTGCTGGTTTTTTATAGGCTGTGGTCCTACCCCTGTGAACTTCATGGATCTGGTAGCCTGGATTCGTGACATGATTCTTTTGCCTTCCAAAAATTCCAGCTCTTCTGAGGAAACCTTGCTGCCCCAGAAAGCTCTGGCCCCCTCTTATTTTTATGAATAATGTGGGAGCCACCAATATTGAAGAACTTCTCTGAAGTGGAGGGTGTTCACCCAAGTGGGGGTGTCAGCCCCAAACACAGGGCAGAGCTGAGGATGTTCCAAACTCCCTTCTGCTCTTCAATCTGCTTCTTCAAGAAGCAGCAGCAGAGTGCTGTAAATAGCAGCTCCAGGGCAGCAGTCCAGCTGCAGGGTGCAGCGTGGTCACGTTTGGCACAAGAGGGAAGGATCCCTTCCTGTCACAGTCAGGCCCTACAGGTTCTGCAGCATTTAATGTTGTTTATCTCTAAACCTTCCTTCTCTGCCCCCGAGACGAGAGGAGTGAATGGGAACTCCCTGAAGTGACTCAGGCCTTTCCTTTGCAAACAGAGGAACTGTTGTGGGAACTACTCCTCCACCCCCAAACCTTCAGCACAGGCATCTGAGGAGGCCTGCTTTGCTCCAGGGAGGAACGTGGGCAGGAGCCTGAGCAATAAATGTTCTCCATCCCATGCAAACAACAGTGTCTTTGTGTTCAGCTGCAATTAGCCCTCAGTTCAGAACAGCTGGTTAGCACCGAGCTCAGGCCTGAGGGGCTGCTGCAAGGAGGAAGGACAGTTGTGGAAAGTCCTCATAGTTTTCCTGGCTGTTGAGGTGTCAGCCTCTGGAACAAGCAGACATGCAGCTGGTTGCTTAACACCACTTCAATCCATGTGTTTTTCCAAACCCCAGCCTCCTCCCTGTCTCTGCTGTGACAGCCTGCAGCTGGCCAGAGAATCAGAGCTCTTCCATCAGGTTTGGGTCTTGCCAGACCCACTGACACATGGGATACCCTGAGCTTATACCTTTTACCCCAAGCTGGTCCCTTCAGCTCCTACCTTGGAGGAAGGACATGTGTCCCTGCTCCCCTCCCACGTGCCCAGCTCCAGCTGATGCCAGGAGCCCACCTGCTTTGCCAAAGGGTTGCTGGGATCTCACTGAGTTCCCTAAGATGAGTTATCCTTATCTCCAACAAACTTAGATTAACAAAGTCTCTGTGTGCTATTATATGTGGTGCATAACCTGCCTGAAAATTGCTGATACAGACACCTGGCAGCATGCAAATAATTGTATTTAAATAGGCATTAGCATGAATAATTAGAAAAATGTATGCTTTTGCGGTGGATTTCTGGACTAGTGCAATGTATTACATCTTTTGGCTCTTAAAATTTGGGTTATAAACCAAATAATTGCTCAATCTCCAATGTTACGTGTCAGGGAGGTTTCTTTCCTTATTTTGAAGCATCTGGCGTTGTCACATGCCCTCCCTCATCACTGAAAATTCCTGGTTTCTAAGTTACTTTTGGTGCAGATAAGAGAGCCTGTTCCCCTCTAGGGTGTTACTTTTCACGGCTGTGCTCAGTTTTCCACTTGACATAAACCAGCTTTCAGTCACCAGTTCTTTTGGTGAGGTGTTTAGGCAGAATTATTTCAGCTCATTCAGCTGTTTAGTTCTTGTAAGGGTAACGGATATAAAAATGAGTAAAAGGTGGGTTGTGTTTTTTTCCTGTTATTAAGAGGAGGGCAGGTGAGATGGATTATAGCTAGGGAATGTACTGGCTGGAGAAAAACAATTGCTAGCACACTGATTAAGATTCTCTGCTTCTGTCTAGGCAAAGTCTGGTTACATGAATCTCACAGGGATTGATTACTCACCTTCTGCAATACAGCTTTCGGAAAAAGTAAGAGAGAAAGAAGGGATGTCTAACATTAAATTAAAGGTAAGTCTTGAGAGAAAGGTAATTGAGGAAATAGAAAGCAATTGAGCCCAAGATTAAATGAGCTAATTGATATTCAGATGTACTCAGTGTACTAAATGAATGATGTCTTCTAACATTCATTTGTGAGAGACCCCTAGCCAAATAAATCTATTTATGGGAAGATTTTTGGTCTTTATCTGTTTTTTGTTGTAACAGTCCTTAGGGCTAACAAGATTGCCCTGCTTGGAGCGGGGAGCAGAGTAGAGGTTCACCAGTTGGCAAGTTCTGTATTTTAGCTGCTACATTCTGAATTTCAGACTTGAGGCAGAGGAAGAAATCCTTAAGTGATAGAATCCCTACCAGTAGCTGAACAGCAGGAAGTTTGAGAGGCCTTGCTGGAGCAGGGGTAGCAGCAGATGTCCTCCAAAGGTCCCTCCCAGCCTCAGCCATGCTGTGATTCTGTGGCTGCCTCTCACTCTGAGCTCTGCTGTGCTGTTCTCCCCTCCTGCTCCATACCTGTGTGATGTCTCTGCTCCTGTGTGGCAGCTGTAAAATCTCTTTGTGGCAGGCTCTGTCTGTTCCTCTGCATTTGTGCAGTGCCTGGCACATGGCAGGGATCAAAGTACAAATAATGATTTAAAGAATGAGCTTCAAGTGTGTAGGTTACAGCAAACAGATCATCACACAATGTGTAGAGAAGAAAGAAGCTGCCGTGGCACTGTGAGTTACCCTTCCCTGAGCACGCCCATTGTCAGGATTGAAGCTTTGTATCCTAAAATCTTGCTTTGCATTAAAGATTCAGGAGCTGCCGAGTAGAAGATTCTTCTCACAGCTGCAGACTTCTGGTTTAGGTAGAAGACTTCCTGGCACCCTCAGCTGAGCTGTCAGGCTTTGACATCTGCATTGACAAGGGGACTTTTGATGCCATAAGCCTCGACCCCAGCGACGCGGTGGGGAAGCGGAAGCTCTACGTGGGATCCCTGTGCAGGGTGTTGAAACCAGAGGGCTTTTTCCTCATCACCTCTTGCAACTGGACCAAGGAGGAGCTGCTGAACGAGTTCAGAGAAGGTAAGCAGCTGAACAGAGCCCTCTGCCAACGTGGGGTTGCTGAAGGAAGGGATGAGTGAATTTGAATGTGTGTGTTAGCATATTGACTTTCCCAGATCAGGATTAGAGGAGGCAAAGCGATTAGAAATGCTCCAGCTTGTCTTCCCTCTGTTTTCCTCGGGAATTACAGCTCCCGTGTTTGCCAGTGCCAGGGGAGGACAGATTTCCTGACACTTTGGAGGTTGGGAATTTTGGTCTAATTACCCTGGGAAAGTGTGTGTGGCCGGCTGATACTTTTTGGGTCCTTGATTCGTAGACCCAGTTCACCCTTTGATTGCTCCAAAATTGGGGTAACATTGTTACCCATGTTTAGGGGAACTGGCAAGTTCCTTTTCTATCACTTCCCCAGCTGCCCTTTTGATCCATCTAGGAGTTTTTTTTACACACCAGTCAGCTCCTGAATCTCATGCCTGAGGCTTGAAACTCAGTGTGGATCTGAAACAACCATCCCTTCTGGGGAACCAAAATTACTGGCAAGTTCTCATCCTTTTCTGCCATTAATTTGTGCAAGTCAGCCAGCTAAGATTTTTATTGTCCATGGAAGAGTTTCAGCTGTATCAAGCTGTGGTGCAGTGTAACAATACAGTCCTATAAACTCACAGATTAACTGACTTGCAGGTTTTCCAGACAAATAAAGAATGGTTTGCAAAGGGTTATCCAAGAGGCGAATAAAACTACTTCCTTCTAATAAAAGCATTTCAATTTCTGTCTGGCAGGATTTGAAATTCTGGAGGAGCTGCCAACACCCAAGTTTTGCTTTGGAGGAAGAATTGGAAACAGTGTAACAGCATTGGTTTTCCAAAGGAAAAAAGTGAGGCCATCCATCTTGGACAAATTAGATTAGATGAGAAAAGTCTGAACTTTAAACCTGACAGAAAACCTCAGACACGTGTGTAAATAAATGCTTTTTGAGTGCACAGTAAAATACTATGTATGGAGCTCTAAGGGACTATAAAACATTGCCCTAGAAACATTTCAGCTTTGCATAATTTGCCCATAAATTTTGTCCTTGCTACAACCTCACTTGTTTTAGGGAAGCTGCAAGTTTGTAAGAGAGAAGGAAATCAGATGTGCTAAATACAGAGACCAGTATAACTGAATGATATTTGTGTTTGAAACATAAAGATGATCTGATATTTAATTTTTGTGCTGGTAAGCAGTGACCAATAGAGGTAAAGGTATTCTACAAAGCAAAAATCTCATTTCTCTGTTGTGCAGTGGAATAGGGAACAAGCTTTTGCAGTGTCAGTGCTGGATCTTTAATTTTTTTACTTAAGTGAACATGAAGGTAGCTGTTAGGGAGGGAAATGAATATAAAAACCAGAGCACTTTCAAAAAGGGACCAGTTGGTACTTTAAATTCAGATTTCTCAGACTTAGCATAATTGTGTCTCCTCTGAAGTAGCTCAGCTCCTTTCCCACAGAGGGAGTGTTTTTAAGTCTCCCTCACCCCGAGTGTGTTCACGCCTGGTCAGTTCCTTTCCCTGATCTCATGAATACATAAAGGTGTGATGCTGCAGCCTCTGGTGTGTGACATATGCCTCCTTCATTATTAACCTGCTATATATTAATGTCTTTAGAGCCACAATGGTCAGAAATTTTCCAGTGAATTTCTCAGGATGGGTTTTAGCTGCATAAATCCAAAAGAATTCAAAGCATAACTATCCATTCCTTGTTCCTTTTTTTTTAAAAAATGTATCTTTTTAACTTCTGTGTGCAATCCTTTTGCTCAATTTCATTGCCTTCATTTCTTCTGTTTTGTAATCTCAGAATATTGCTGTTGCTTGAAAGGCAGGAAAATGAGATTTCTTCATGCCTTGACAAACACATTTGCAGGTGACAATAAACTTGTTCTTTCAAACATCAAGGAGGCCCTCTTAGGCAATCAGGTTTTGTTTCACAGGCAAGGTCATGTTTGCTTATCAGGGAATTGCTTCTCCTACTTTCCACTCTTCTCCTCGTTCCCAGGGCCCAGGAGGTCTTTAAGGGTCAATAAATACTTCTAGTCCTTTCCCAGGATAGGAATCAAGGCATTATTTATACTGTGGTGAGTCCTCCCTCTGTGATCCATCTGTTGATGTCCTCAAGGTAGGAATCCTAGTGCTACATCTTTTTGCAAAATGAAATATATTCAATTGGGAGAATAGTTTATCAGCAGTGCTGAAAAAATTTAGTCCCAGAATAATTTTTTGCTTATTTGGTCAGACTTGGGTTCTGACCTGAGTGCCAAAACCAAGGCCTTGTGACCATTTGGGTAACTGTTGTAGTCCTGTGTTCTGCCTCTGCCCAGCAGCCAGCTGGAATGCTAAGAAATGTTACTGGGAATCCAGACTGAGGATTTTTTTAGCACAGTAGTACAAAGGATTCAAAGTACACTGCTGATAACAGCCTCAGTAAAAAGCCTGTGACATTTTTGGCATCAGGTAGAGTTAATACAAGGAAATTTTAATTGTCAAGGACTTTGGCAGGATGTGTTTCAGGCATCTGTTTTATTCCCATCTGTAATTTTTGCTAATGAAGGCATGATGTGTATTTAATCATGGAATGAAAATAAAATCAGGGCTGGCATGGATTTTCTTTTAATCAATTAGTTGGAATTTAACCATAGATTCCCACTCCACAAGATATGTAAGGTTCAGGGCAAGGATTGTTTTCTCCTCTTCACAGAACTGATTATTATTAGTTTTTGTTCTCTGAATAGTATTTTTATATAATTTGTAAAGCTAAAAAATAAGCTTCTAAAAATTGCTTGAAAATAAGTATTTCTGCATCTGATCTGTAGTTTGCATATTCCTTCAGTCCCAAGCACTTCCAGGTGTCACTGGAGAGCAGAAAAATGCTTGTAAAACATGTTTTAGGAGCTTTATTTTAAGGCAACAGTAACCAAAGGCTTTCTATTTAAAATCTGCTCTGTTGGAAACCTGGTATTTTCTGGATAATGGAGTCTAGATAGCTTCTCACAAACTGACTTAGGCAGTGGGGTTTTTTATGGCTACTAGGATTTGGAAATGACTTGTCAAACACTGTCCTTGATTTGGGGCAGTTCATCTCGGCCGGAGGTTCTTGATGGTGTGATCTCTAAATGTTAAAGCATTTCAGTGAAAAAAAAAAAAACTGTTAGAAAAAGAGGCAGAGGAATAAGCAGTGATTTAAGAGGAGCAAATCTCTTCTGGAAGTTGGGGAAGTGCTTCATGGTAGTTCCTGAAGGCTGGAATCTTCATGGCTACACAGTTGTGTGACTCTCGGTTCCAGCTGCAACGCCAGACTGAATGCAGGAGAATAAATGGAGCATTTGAAACACGTTTTGCTCCTATTGTTTTCCTATCTGAAAACCCTGCATGTGATTTCACTGTCAAATATGAGGTCTGTGGGTAGTGAAACTAACATCTTCCATGGATCCCAGAGGTGGCTGAGCCCACAGGCTGTTCCTGCAGGACCGAGTTTAGGCTGGGTGATACTGCAGAGCTGGCAAACCTTCCTGGAGTGGTTTTGCATAGAACGTGGGCAGAACAGAAAGGGTTTGTGTTCCCTGGTTCATTGACAGCATGCTGAAGGATAAAATTCTCTCAGGACTGACCTTTTATTCCTGGAAGATTGAGGATGGCTTTTAGTGCCTAAGCCCAAACAAAGCACCTCCACCAATGTCTGTGCTCGGTGCAGCTGAAACCTGGCTCCTGATGCCTCCTATGGCCAAGAAAACTGCGTTTAGGGATTCTCTTTTGAGGCATTTACTGGGAGAGGCCACTGAATGCATTGCAGGGTTTGTGCTACTGAAAGAGCTTGGAGGATTTTTCACTGGAATTTTATGGGGCTTATCACAGAACTGAACTGTCAGGATGAAATATCTGAGAGAGGTGCACAAGCGATATTAATGAAATAATTATTGATTTGAGATGTCTGTTCTAGGAGAGTTTCTACACGTGGGACTCTGCTAGAGTGTGAGGTAAATGGGTTCTCAAGACAAAAAGCTTTTGCCCTTTCAGCATCATAGTACTTTCTTAAAATAAGTACTTCTATAACCATTTTTAAATGAATTAAAAAGTGAGAAATACCAGGCATGAAAATCATGGCACAACTGAATGAACACAGAAAATTCAGAAGGAAGGTTAATGTTTCCTTACTCCTTGACTTCCCTTTTGGTGACCAGCTTGTTATCTACAGGAGAGGCATGTTCATTTGATGGTCTTTAGGGAGCAGGAATAGTCATAGAATCCCAGAATGATTTGGGTTGGAATGGACTTTAAAGACCATCTCATTCCAACCCCCTGCCATGGGCAGGGACACCTTCCACTACACCGAGTTACTCCAAACCCTTTCCAACCTGGCCTGCAGTGCCGTCCTTAAGCTGTTTTATAAATGTTGATTTTTCTTTTTTCAAGGCTTAGAAGATATGGAATTAATATTCTGTTCTTGAAACTCTGTGTAATTTTGTGGTGTAAAACGAAGAATTTCTGGGAGCTACAATTTTTGTTTTAAGAGCTGTTGGGTTACATCAGCAACACCAACAGAATTATGGCAGCTGCTTTTCCAGACGGGGCCAGCAGTGATGCAGCATGTGATTACAGGCTCTCTGTCCCATCAGGAGAATATTCCTGCAAATCGTTATTGAGAGCATCAGGCTGAAATAGCTGTTTGCATTATGGGCTCACCTTCTTGAATTCAAACCCAGTGTTGCAACACCATTTCTGAAATCTGGGAATAGCCAGCTGCCTTGATTGTATCCTAGGGTTTGGGGTATTTAACACCTATAGCAAAAGCATAGTCAGGGGTTTTTTTTACTTTATAGTTTTCCAACCAATTTTAGAAAGGAACTTTGGATATTTGGGTTTTTAAACCTGCAGTTGCTGTTTGCAGGAGAGATCATTATACCTGGGTGAAGAAGTGCATGTCCCACCACACAGATCTCCGGTGTGATTCTCTGGAGAGCAAACAACGTTCTCTTATATAATTTGTATCAAAATTGTTTCAGTTCTCCACTGGCTGTGGGATCTGTGAACCCAAAGAGTCAAATGAATGGGCAAATGAGGGGATGAACTGAAATCCCTCACTTAGAAGGACTGGGTTTGTACCCAGGAGTGCAGGGTAAGGCCAGGTGTGCAGGGCACAGCAAACAGATACCTGTGAAGCTACAAAGCTGAGCTGACACAGCCTCTTTGGAGTTATTTTTACGTAAGGATGAGTTCTTGAATAGCTTTTCTGGTACATTAGGCACAGCATGCTTCTCTTCATCGCTGACAGTGGCTTCCATGTATTTCCACATTCCAGGAATGCACTGGCAGCACTGTAGCCATTGTGAGGAAAATCTGCCTGTACATATACTCTGCTATGTCTGTTCTGCTGTGAGCCAGGGTGCCTGGTATAAGACTGCCAAATGTTATGTTATTTCATACCAGACAAAATCTTTAAGTGTGGTATTTAGCAACATACAGCAAAATTTTCAGTGTTTTGGCACTAGGGTTGCTTTCCTGATCTTGGCATGCCGAGAGGTGGAGAACATGGCTTGCTGCAACAATAACTGCTTTATTTTATAGGCCCTCTAAGCATTTTAACGTATCGAATCATCTCCTGTAAAATACGTGGAGAGCACAAAGAAAATAATTGGGCCGGGGCTTTACAAAGCCGTAAGGAGATCTGCCTTTGAATTCCTGTTGCTTGCTGCCTTTTCTGGGATAAGAGGAGGGGAGAGGCTGCCCTGCACAGCGTTACCTGCTCCGTGCCTCAATGGGTGGTGCACGGCCCCATCCCATGCCTTGGCTGCAAGTAGGTTGAGCATGACCTAACCCTTGTGGTGGCAGCTAAATTGAGGAGCAATTAATGGCTACCAAGGGCTTTCAGTGAAAGGGGATGAGGTGTTATAGCCTCCAGACAAAGGAGGGAAAGGAACGCTGGTGTGTTTTGTTTAACACAAATAAGGGAAAAGCCAACCTGCGGCTTAATTTCCATTTGGTAGGTAACAGTATCGCTTGAAATGAGCCCGTTTCTGTGTTACTGGAAATTGAACTGAGTGCTGTCAGGCAAACCAGCTGCTGCCAGGTAACATATAAATTCTGGGTAATCACAAGTGCACGAGCCCGTGCTGGAGAACCAGAGCTAACAGAGCCCAGTGAGGGAACAGGCACAAACCTCAGCACAGTCACTGCAGCAGCCAGGTATCCATGGACAGCGTCATGTTTCAAGTGGAGGCGAGGAGAGTGTACATATATTGAGAAATTTCAACTGTTGATACGGTTGAGAACGTAAATCCGAGCAAAATGATCTTTCATTCCAATTTTCAGTAGTAATTAGCCTCTCTGGCTGCTGCCCTACCCCAGGGCTCCTCAGCTCCATGGGTGCTGCACTGCTGCTTATCCAACGTAGGGTGATGCTTTGGGGCATGTCTGCAGCTGCCTCAGGCTTTGTGGATGATGGTCAAATAACTCTGGGCTTATCTTAAGCCAGTTCAGACCCAAAAGTGGCTGACAAAGTGATAAGCACATTCAGGCGAGAGAAAGGCTCACATATGTATTTCGTGGCCTATTTATTTTATCCATCAATGTTTCCATTGCTCCCAGTCTGGGGCACCCAGATCAGGTGTCATGGCCTCTGCCAAGGCAGGGAGGGAGGCAGCAAACACAAAGCTGTTGCATGTGTGCAGCAAATGGCCTGTGACAGAAAAAAGGGATTTTTAAGTTTGGTGGAAATCCCATCGTATGCCAAAAGCAGTCAGAACTGCACTCCTCATTACAACCCTCTGCACAGCAATGCTTCACCTGTTTAGGGCATCTGTGATTCAGGTACTTTCTGACCCAGAGCACATTGATCATATTACAGAGATGTGTTCATTCCTTGGACATGAAATATTTGTTAAAAATACTTCTTGCTGTTATTTAGATTTTGTGAATCTGAGGATTTTCCCTGAAACTGTAGGGTGGCTTCTGAAGCTGGTCTCCATTTTATGCTCTTGGAGACCTTTGGTGGAGCCAAGATGCCCCTGTGAGTATGTGGTACCCAGCACAGCTGGGTGACTGGGACATCAGCCTGGGGCTGGGACACTGACACTCTGGCCCTGGGCAAGTCCCTTACCTGTGTTCCTCACCTGAAAGGAGAAGTAGAAGGGTAAATCCATAAATAACTGGGATGGCCCAGGAGCTCAGAAGGACAGTGCAGAGTTGTAAGTCATTGTGAAAGGGACACATTTCTGAAATTATTGGTGAGCTTGGTGGATATGACTCGAATAACAACAAACTGGAGCAGACAGCGAAGCGTTGGAAAGGCTACATGGAAAGAAGGCTGTAACTTCAGCCAAATCCTCTGCACTGGATTTAAGGAAATGCTGTCTATCCACAGGGCTTAGCACTGCTACATAGACAGGTTTTAATGGCCTGGACCCCAGAATCACTTCAGAAGGACTGTGGGGATCATTAGATTTTTTCCTATCCGTGGTTTCCATCCCCATCAGGAAGACTCCTAGTCAGTGGGTAGCAAAGGCACGGCCATCTGAGACAAAACCACAAATTAAATCAGCTCACAAATGAACTGAATGAGTTTTCTGTCCACGAAGACTAAACTGTCTTGGCTGGTTCTTTAAAGCTTGAAAGTTATTTCTGCTTTTCCCCCCTTTTGACAAAGGGAAAAGGCACTGTCCAGGGCAGGGACCTATAGGCAGCCAGTTATTTAAACAACATTACTGAACATACTGTCTGTGGAAAACAGGTTTGTGCTTCAGCAACAGGCTTTCACACGTGCTGGGAATTCTCCACAGCCAGCTCATCTGTTGGGAAGCACAGAGGATGAGAGGCAGAAAATGCTGGATTTGGAGCGAGCTGCAGAAGCAGACAGAAAACAACTTTCTGCTTGAGTCTTGGAGCCCAAGGCTGCCACGGGAATGGATTCAATTATGCTCTGAGCTTTATTGCTGAAATATTCCACTGGGAAACCATAAAAAAACATTTTCAGACTTGATTCCCGAAGTTCTGGAAAAGGAGTTAGCAAGTGTTTTATTGCTACCAGTCTCAACACATGATAAGAAAAGCAAATACTGAGTGGGATGGAGAAACATGATGCAAAAGCCCCTTCACATCATCAAACCCTTCTCCCTGTTCATCGCCCACTCAGACTGGCCACTCCTGCTTAATGTTATGTGTACTGAGCACGGAGCCACTTTTGTTGAGATCAGCCCTCACTGTGCTGGTGGGAGCTGTTCCCTTGTTAAATATCCGCCCGCTACTTCTGCTCGCTTCCCTCTTACTTCTTCACTGCATTAAATACTAAGTGATGAGTCTTCCTCGACAGTAATTTGTTGTCCTGGGCTGTGCAGCAGCAGGGCAGGACACCCAGAGCACTGCTGAGTTCACAGCCAGAGCTTCCTTTGCCATTCATGCCCTTACTTGTCCCTTACTTGTCCCTTCACGCCATCCCCAGCACCGTGCCCGGCCATCCAGCTGGGTGGATGAAATTCAGCCCCAGATTCATTCCTGATGACATCTGTGTTGTCTGCTCGCATATGTTTAAGATTAATGTTTAGGCTCTGTTTTGTAATGAGTCCTAAATCTTCCTTTTAGCTGTCATGTAGTTTCCTTGTTCGCTCGTTTTACGCCTGCTCTCGGAAGGAGCCCGCGTGCTGTGCGCGGGGCAGCCTGGGTGGATGGAAAATGTCACTGTGAGAGCTCAGTGCTGCTAAAGGCCATTCCCACGTGAAGCCAAGCAGATGTGCCTCTTGATACCGCCGAGCACACATGGTCCCTTGCTAAACGGGCTTCAAGGGAACTGGAGAGGGACTTGGGACAAGGGACTGGAGTGACAGGACAAGGGGGAACAGCTTCAAACTGACAGAGGGCAGGGTTGGGTGGGATATTGGGAAGAAATTGTTCCCTGTGAGGGAGGTGGAGCCCTGGCACAGGGTGCCCAGAGAAGCGGTGGCTGCCCCATCCCTGTAAGTGTCCAAGGCCAGGCTGGAGGGGGCTTGGAGCAACCTGGGACAGTGGAAGGTGTCCATGCCAATAGCAGGGGTGTGGAACTACATGATTTTTAAAGGTCCTTTCCAACCCAAACCAGTCAGTGATTCTATGAAAAATGGAGAAAAATTAAGGAGTGGGATTTTTATCCCCCGGTGGGTGCAGGGGCGCATGGTGTCCATCTGTGATGTGCCAAAACTTGGGCGCTAATTCTTCTCGTGGGAACCTTTCAATGAGCTGCTGATGAAGTCCAGTTCTCCTGCTCCTCCTCGGGTCGGCCGTGCCACCAGGAGTCACTCTCGGCCTCCGAAAGGGCCGCGGAGCCCCACGCGAGCCGCACCCGCAGCATCCCGGGCTGCGGAGCCGTGTGCGGGCGCTGATGCCGCGGCAGCGCTGCCTGCGCCAGCCCGCGCCTCCCCGTCGGGCAGCGCCTCATCGCTGCCCGAAGCCCCCTTTTTTATTATTTTTGGACTTTTTCCCGCTACACACGCTCTTTCTGGCGATGTTTAACCCCGGGGATGCCCGCTCGGAGCGGCAGCCTGGGGTCTCCCCCGCCTCCCCTCGCAGCAAGCGCTCCGGTGCGTGGCTCCCCGGGGCGGGCGCTCCGCAGGTGCGGGCCAGGCTCTGCCCGCTCTGGCTCCGCTCAGGAAGTGACAAGCGCNGCCGGGCCGCGCCGCCGCCACCGCGGGAAGCGCTCGGTAAGCGATGCCCGGAGCGCAGCCGGGCCGTGCCGCCCCGGGGGGTGCCGGGGGGGAGCGGACAAAGGGCGGCGGTGCGCCCTGCCCGGAGACGGGGCGGCACGGAGGCGATGGAGTAGGAGATGGGGTCGGAGGGTTGGTACCCCCCGCCGCCACCGCATCCCCGCGGAGCGGGCTGGGGATGTCCGCCTTTGTGCCGTCGGGTCTCACCCGGCCCCGGGGTGAGCGGGGGGCACCGCGGAGGAGCCGCTTGGGCGGCCGGAGGGAGCGTGGAGCGGTGGGATGTGTGCCCGGAGCGGCGGGGGGTGCGGGATGCTGAGCCCGACGTGCGTGGATGGGCGGCTCTCCGGAGTTTGGCGAGCGGGCAGCGAGCGGTCCTCACCCGCTCGGAGTCCTCTGCCTTTGCCACTGGAATTATTTCCTGCGAAAAGATCAACACGTGCTTTCCTTTCTCCGGGCCGAGATTGCTGCTCAAGGGGGCTGAAACTCCGGTGCCGTCGGGCTCGGTGCAAAACTCCCCGGGGTTCGGGGTCTCACGGCGGGCTGCAGCCCGGGGGAGCCGTGGCTGAGCATCCCCGCAGAGATGCTCTCCAGCTCACCCAGGGCCAGAGCACACTTCCCACCGTGCCATGCCTCGGGTTTCACTCCTGGCACGTGTGAGGTAGCTCAGGGCAGCAGGAGAAGAGGACGGGCCGGTCCCCGGGGGAGTCTCCAGCACCCGACACTGCTGCGATGGGACACGGGCAGCTCCTTGCTGTGTGAAGTGCCCTGGCAGTGGGGTTGTCCTAGAAAGCCTGCAAGTCTTGTTTCTCCATTCAGTGACGTCAGGTTGATCAGGTTCTAAGGTACGTGAAGGTTTCACGTACAGCTGTACGCAGAGATTCCACGAGTAAGGGGCTTTTCCTACATAATTTTAATTTACTTGACGCAGAGAGAGTTTGCAACAGCGTGGTGCCTGTCCCTGAGTTGTGCCGCTGCCTCTCGGTGCCGTGCGGTCTCCACAGACGCTGGTGTACCTTGGCAGCTCATCCCCTCCTTAGGAAATCCTCTGGAGTGAAAAGTAAGCGTAATTTGTTATGAAATAGGCTGATAGACGAAACTTCAGTTGGCGATTGAAACCAGATGTGCATATTTTCCTTTTGAATCCTCAAGCAATAATAAAAGTCTATTTTGACAGATTAAAAACTACTTGCAAATTGCAGAGGTAGCAGTGTCTTGCGATAATCCAGTAAAAACACGGAGGGCTGTGAGTATCTCTGCCCAGTGTCGGGTACCTCCGAGCACAGGAGATGCTGCTGCCATCACAAAGCCCAGATTCCCTTGGCCTGCCTCTGTCGTGGGCAGAAATATTTACCAGGGCTTGGCTGAGGGCTGGAAAAAGAAATAAAGAAACCCCAAAACAGTGTAGATAATGTTTCTAGAGAAAATATTTGGGGTGGGTCATGAAACAGATTAATTAGAGTGATAGTAAAAAACCTGAATTTCAGAGTGGTTTGCTCTGTCCTTACCTGTCGTGGTTTGGTGCGGGTTTGAAGTGAGCTTCTGATTTATTCCTTCATTTTTGAAAGTCCTCTGGAGCCTGAGGATGCTTGTGGTGGTGGGTGTGTCACACCCAGCTCTGGCACGGCCGGGCTCAGGGGGGCAGGATTAGGGCTGGAGGCACTTCATCAGGAGAAGCACTCAGCCTCCTTGCTTTCCAAAGTGGGGGGGAAAAACCCAGCCAAAACAACCTGCCGTGGAATTGCTTCCTTCTCTCCACTTCAGAGGGAAGGACACCCTGCCAAGCACGGCCACGTGGAGCACGGCCACGCGTGCTGGAGGGTTTGCAGCTGAATCCCAGACTTTTCTCACTTCCAGCTTCAACCCAGAGGAGGGAGGGAAACTTCTGCGACTTCCAGCTCTGCACAGGGCCAAGGTGTCCAGGAACCACATTGGTTATAGAAAGCAGATGGCCTTTTGCTGTAAATGCAAAACTTTGCATAGAAAATCTGTGCAAATCACTTCAGTAGATAATTGATTTGTGTGAGAGAGATCCAGATTTTTGTATATGGAGATCAAGCAGACTGTGGGACAGAGCCAGCACCAATGCAGGTTAATTTTCAGCTATGGATACCTGCATAAATAAATACATGTGTATAAATATGCACACATGCAAATAGACAAACATATACCAATATAAATCCCCAAATCTGCTTTGGTTAATTATATGCTTTTTTTTTTTTTTGTAGTAGCAAAGGCTTGCTTCACTTTCAGCAAAAGTATAGGCAGAACAAGATACACCACTTTTTGCCAAAACACCTGGGTTTGTGTGCAGAACTGACACCATGGACTGTGTCCTGATGGGGTGGGGAGGGGAATGAGCTTTATCCCATTTGTCTATTTATTGTTGCTGATTGATTTCTGATTTCTCAAATGGCAGCTGCGTGGTTTGAGACTCTTCTTCCTTTTTTCTTTCTTTCTTACAGTGTTGCAAAAAATTTTCCTTTTCTTTGTCAGATGGAGGATGGAGGTGGTTTGCCCTTGCCTTGTAAAATCTCAGATGGGAAAGGGGACACCCCAATCTGAAAGGGTGATTTTGGTTTCGTTCCCTTCCCCCTCCCACGTCACGTGGTTTGTCAAATGATGTTGCTGGGAAATAGTCCTAATGAACATTAATCTGTGGCAGGGCAGACTTTGGACCAACGGGCTGGGATGGGGCGAGGTGCCAGAGATGCTCGTAGCTGTCTGGAGAGCTCAGCCTGGCGGGGTCGAGTCTCCCTCTCACATCCCAGGGGAGGGAGAGGGCAAGCAGAGCCTTCGTGTCAGATCTGCACTCACCAAAACTCTCTCCTAGAGTGAAAATACCTTCAGAAAGCCAAGTTTTATCCCTGTGGCCATGGGGGACCAGGGCAGCAGAGGAGCTGGGAGGTTGCTCCTCTGCGGCTCCTCAAGCAAGCTCTCTTCTTGGCTGACGTTTTCTGCTCCTTTCTCTCCCAAAACGGGGAGGAGGAGGAAGAGGAAGCAAGCCTGCTGACTCGGGGAAACAGAACTAAAAAAAAAAGCAGCTCTGCCGAGCAGCAGAGGGCCGTGACCGCCGTGGGTCTCATGTGCCCGCTGCGGTGGTGGAGAGAGAGGTGGGAGCCACAGCTCCCATTGCAGGGGTCCCTGTGGGGCTGGGCAAAAATACCACCAAAACAACAGCTCCTCCAGCACATCTGCTCCTCAGAGAGCTAAATATAAACTAATCGGGTGAAGAGGAGGGAATTTTCCACCATGCTACTCCTCTGTGCCTGCCAGCCTGCCGGGTCA
Source organism: Falcunculus frontatus (assembly GCA_013398115.1). NCBI lineage: Eukaryota > Metazoa > Chordata > Aves > Passeriformes > Falcunculus > Falcunculus frontatus. The sequence continues at coordinate 154,304 of VZRV01001011.1, read as the reverse complement.
GGAAGCTGCCCATGTCCCCGATCCCCAGCATGGCACGGGATGAGTGCCACCACTTTCTTTAGGGATGAGACCTTCTGTAAATTCCTTGAAAGCGCTCAGGACACTGGCAGACCCGAGCCCTGGAGCTCTGGTTCTGCCCACGAGTCTCCCTACGAGTGGTGGCTGTGTTGTAATTGTGAAAAAGGACTTCTCCAAGGTCACACTCCGCGCCCGCAGTTGCAGCCTGGCTGCCCGCGACCCAGCTATTTCTGTAGAGCAGCAATGCAGAACGTGGCTCTGCTACAGGGAACTGGAGAGAGCAGATCCGCAGGCAGCTTTGTTTTTCCAAACTTTTCTGAGTTGGCTGCCTTTAGAGAGACAAAAATTCCCAAGCAAGAGCCTGTTTCTGAGACCTCGCTGGGATGGTGCGTCTCAGTAAAGGCTGTGGATGTGTGAGACTTTAGTCATCGATGGGAATTGAAAATTAAGAAGTGTGGTGGTGCAATTAATTTCCAGCCAGAATTTCTCCTGGCTTCAGGTGGTTTATCCATGAGTTTTGTAGCCTGTGGTTTTGGATATGTGTGATATTGCATCTTATGCATCTGGCACATGCTATGTGAGATATAAATAAGATTTATTTATATATATGTTAGAATATATATATGTATAGATATTTTATATATATATATATAAAATATATATATAGAACATATATATATGTTTATATATGTTAGAAGTTTCTTTGAAATGCAGGGAGGAGTAAACTGCATTAGACTGACCTGGAGGAGCAGCACCAAACCCTGTGTGAAGCGTGGCTGCTCCCAGCACTGCAGGCTGTGGGTCCCTGCATGGATGGGTGGGAAGTACCAGGCGAGTTTGGCTCAGTAATCACTTCATTTGAGTAATATTTTAAGAACTGGTTGAGTGAGTGCAAAAAATCTGTTCTGGTGCATTGAGTTTCTGTACCTCCCCCCTACAAGTGTACCCAAGGGAGACTTGGTCATGGTTTTTGCTTTTAGAGGATTAAATATAGCAGCATCATTGGTGTCACTCCTCTGTAGTGCATTTGAAGCATCCCTTGGGCTACATCATTCCCTGTATTTGTGGCTCCTGGCCATAGCTTTTGCTTTCAGCAGCCAGGGCTCAGGGCTGGCTGTGCGGTAGGTACGGGACCGTGGTGAAAGAGGAGTTTGACTTCGCGGCCGTTCTGTGCTCACATATCCTTACGTCTCCTAGGGTTTGTAAAAAATGGGATCTGGCAAGCTTTGATCCGGCAGCTGGAAAACCTGCTCTCCCTCTCTCTGCTCAAAACCAGCCCCCGAAAGGAAGGACCAGGAGTCCTTTGGATGGCTGAGGAGAAGCAGGGCTTGGGGAGGTGGCGGTGCAGAGCGATGCGGCTGCTGAGGTGCATCGGTGACTGGCTTTGGTCTCAGTGACTGGTCTGGACCAGGGGGTCAAGAGACTCACCCCTCATCCTGCTCCTAAAGCCAAGGGGATGAGTTAAAGTTTGTTACTTATTTGCATTTAAGATATTTTTTTGTTCTTTACCCCATGATGACTCTCACAGTGACCCCAGACGAGGCTTCGTGCTCCTCTGCCCCGGTTGTACAAGTGCCATCATCACTATTCTGCACCACTGGGAAATGTTCATTATAAGGAAAAGGCATTAATGCAGACAACTGGTCTGCTCTGGTTAGGACAGCCTGGCAGCACAGTTAAGGCACGTGGAGCTGGCCATTTCTCGTTTCAAGTGATGTGGGAAAGTCACAGTAACTGATTTTTGTGTTTCTGTGCTTGCCTTAACCTTACTGAGAACAGCCTTCTGGTGTGCTGGGCAATCGTTGTCAATGCTATGAAATTACTTCAAGTGTATATATTATTATCCCTGTTACCATGTGCTTTGGGGTTTTTTTTGTCCCAGCTGGTACAAATGAATATTGTATAATATTTTTGAAAGGACAAGTTTTAATACTATGAACTAGGTGCCAAAAGCTACAATTGTGTGCCAAAGCTGAAGAGCCTTTAGAATTATAAAGATACAGAAAGCATTAAAAATATCCACTTTTGGTTTTGTAGCCTCAGAAAAACAGGGTGCCCAGAGAAGCTGTGGCTGCCCCTGGATCCCTGGAAGTGCCCAAGGCCAGGTTGGACGGGGCTTGGAGCACCCTGGGATAGTGAAAGTGTGTGCCCATGGCAGGGGTAGAACGAGATGCTCTTGTTCCTTCCAATCCAGGCCATTCAGTGATTATTGGACCATCAGTTGTGTTATAAATGAAATGCAGTGCCATGGATGGTACTTCTCAGAGTGAGAGCATTGTGGTTAATGAAGATGTACATTGCCAAAATGTAAATGTTTCATTTAGAAACTCTCACCCGCATTTTCGGTTGCTCATGGTTTGTGTTGTTGGTAGAAATTACCTTTTCCAGGGAGGTTTCAGATGTACATATTTGAAACTTAATTTAAATAAAAAGTTCCAGCTCTGCAGCGGGATGGATTGTGCTGCTGATGCCCTCCCTGTGCCTGTCTTGTGAACCCCACAATACACCATAAAGGTGGCAGCTTCAAGAGGAGCCGGACAAGAGCCAGCCCAGCCTGTGAGGAGCTGCTCTGTCAGTCCACCCTCCTGATCCCTGCACATCCCACCCTGGGACCTGAGGGCTGCTGGGCACAGGGTGCAACAGCTCATTTGGGGTGTAGGGCAGCGAGCCAGGAGAGCCCTGCTCCTGGGACTGCTCTGTGTATCCCTATTTTCAGTAATTTTCTGAGTTAATTCTTGCTGGAGGGTGGACTTTATGATCTTAAAGGTCTTTTCCAACCTAACAATTCTATGATTCAGTGTCTTTTAGCAAGGCCCCCAGTGCAGAGATAAAGCTGTAGCACTGGCTGAGAGCCCCCTGCAGTCATTTGTGGTGTTGTAGTTTATTGCAATGATTATTGTCTGTGTTGTTCAGGAAAAAATTGCACTTTGCCCTTGCTCTGGATGTGCGTGGCTCCAGCCTCCCGCCGTGCTGGGAGGTGTCCCATTGCTGGTCTGCTCCCTCTGAGGGACCTGCTCCAATTCTCCTGCCCTCTCTGAGGCAGCCAGGTCATCCTCAGCAGTCACCACTCCACGTTCCCCAAGTCTTGCACTGTACCTGTGTCTTCAAGCCCCCCAGTTACTCCTGGAGTCTCCTCCAGACCTTGGTCAGAGGTGGGAGGAGGCTCCAGGTGCCTGCAGAGGTCGTGGAGTGCAGAGCACAGAGGCTCTACCATCCCTTCTCCTCCTGGAGACCCCAAATTTATCCAGCCTGTGGACAGATCCCTGCATGCCTGGCTAATCTACTGCACCATGCAGGAGCCTGGGGACATGCCCTTGACTTTGAGGTGAGTTTCTTTTAAGCAATTTAGGTTTTTAAGATGTATCTTAGCGTGTCTGTAACCATCTGTGCTGGTTGCTTCTCTCTGCTCTGTATTACCAAGCTGCTCTCTGTGTTCAGCGCTTTGCTGGTCTCGAGTCACTCACACAGCTCTGGTTTTCCTGTTTCCTTCCCGATTACTGCCAGGAATACAGCGTGGCATAGGGTGACAGTGTAGTTTCTGTTGCAGCCAGTGTCACCAGTCACTTGCAGGTCTGTTTGAGATGTGCCAGTCAAGTGTTATCAGTCACTGTCACCCACTGCTGTGCACTTTAACGAGGTGTGTTACACCAGCGCTCCCTTTCACCTGCACAAAGACTTCAGGTGAGGGGAGAACTCTTTCCTTGCCCTTGTGATTGTGATTCCTGACTCCCTGACCTTGCACTGAAACCAGAGCCTTGCTGGGCTCGAGGTCTCACCCACCACATTTACCAGGCTGGCTTGTGCCCGTCCTCGGGGACCGTCGGTGGTGATGGCTCAGAAGACTTTTTGGCATGATATTATAAAATTGAAGGTGTAAATTTATTTGGAGCTGTTGTTTAAAAAGGGTCTATATTTAGTGCCTGCTGTTTAATATCACCCCAGGTTACTCCTGACAAATGTGACTGTGTTGTTTTCTTTTCTGCTTAGGACGGTATTGTTTATATTGTCTATTTCTTCCTTTTCTGCATCCTGACTAATGTTTCCACCATTCTTTCTGTTGTTGTCAGTGGGACTTGTTGTCCTTAATATCTACAAAAACCCCTGTATCTTGTTTTCCATCAGAACCTGATGTTTAACTCACAGTCTCATTCATTAAAGGTGTTGGCATTATTTTAGGGACTCCATAATGGTTTACAAATTCCAGGATTCGTTAATTCCTTCGCTCATTAGGATTGCAAGTTGCTACATGTTTTTTCCATGTGATGAAGGTGGACGTTTTTGCTGCCCTATTTGTCCTGGGCAATCATTCATGTTTGTGCACTGACAAAATACCTGGCGTGATTCCCTTCCTGGCAGCTTTGGAGCCAGGATGGGATGCAGCATTTAGGTCAGTTCTCCTCGGGATGCCGTTTCAGGAGTGAGCTTTTTTGTTCACACCACGCTGGTGCTGGGGCCAACCCCTCTGTCCCTTGGGCTTCCCCTTTCCGTGGCACAGGGAAATCTCTTTATCTCCTGATTTTCACCTGTGGCATGAAAGAAAGAGGGCTATATGGAGACTATCTAGAGATGGAAAATGCAGATTTTTAATTTCTTTTTTCCTCTTTATTACTGCATGTTCACACTGTCATAAATGAGCTCGAGGAACGCAGGGCAGGACTGTGTTCCTGCCAGCCCAAATAAAACCAGGGGCTATTGGCATTTCCACTTACTTTTTAAACGTTTTCCTCACCTCCGAGACGGGCTGGAAGATCTGGGCTTTTATGGCTGCTGAGCTACAGTGGAGCTCATCCTGCCTTACTCCATGGGAATCAGGGGCATCTCCAAGGACAAAGCATCCCAAATCTGGGAAAATTGTCCTCTGTGGGCATTACTTCTCCAGCTGGGCAATCCCCTGGTGGGGCAGTGCTTTGGGGCGGTGGTACCTCGGGTTTGCTGGAGCTGTTCCCCATGGGAAGTATCTCACTGCTGGCCCTCAGGGCTCCCCTGAAGGAGCCAAACCTGCAGAAGGTTTGGGCTCTACGTGCTGCTGACACCTCGCAGGAGCCGGGAGTGTGTTACAGCAACAGATTCCGTATTATTCCAGCCCTGCAAGCGTCTCCCTGCGATATTAAAAACACCAGCTAAAAGCCAAGTCCAAACTCTCAATGAATGGCTCAGTGGAAATGCTGTCGGGCACGTTTCAGTGCTGCTTTGGCTTTGATTTAGACGGGTAAACACCGTGAGTGGGTGTTTGCTTTGACTTTTCCCTTGTAGCAAAAGACTTCCTTTGAGGGAAGGCAAAGCCTCCAGTGCTGTTCCCCATCACAGCATCAGCCCAGCCTGGCTGTGGCTGGGTGTTGGCAGTGCCTTCACTGCATGCCTGGGCCTCCTGCTGCCCAGCAGCAGTGGGAACCCCCCCCTTTTCCCCAGGATCAGGGATGCCCCGTGCCCAGGGCTCTGCTCACGGGTAGGAATAACCCTGGCAGAGCCTAAATTCTCCATCTGGATGTGGCACAGTCATCCCAGCTGGGATGATGCTGCAGGAAGGACATCCTTGGCTTTTGTAGGCATCTCCCCCTGCTTGTCCCACACTCTGCTCTGTTCCCCTTGAAGCTTCCCGAAATCACCTCCAGCTTTGGCTGCACCAGGATGGTTCTGACATCAGAGACAGCCTTTGCCACGTGGTGGGTTGTCGCTGGGGGAGGCAGGGTGGGTGCAGCCCGTCCTCTCCTTGCCCTGCTGCACCAGGAAGAGCCCCCCTCTGCTCCCCACACATTCCCCCATCTCCACCAGAGCTCTCAAACCCGGCTCCTTGGCAGCCCCCGCACGTAGGAACCGTCTTCTGGTAACAGATTGTTGTGTATTTAATGAACCCGAGGAAAACAAGAAATGTGAAGGCTGCGGGGCGATGCGAGTTTGCTGTTCAGTCTGCCAAATTCACGCTAATTCAGACAACTCACAGATGTTTGGCTGCTCGTTCGTTAAAGAGATTTATGGAAGATGCGGGGCTCGGAAATTTACGGAGAGACGGAGGTGGCAGTGTGGGCAAAGGTTTCCTGGCTCTGGAGGGCTCCTTCCCTCCCTCTGTGCCTTCCCCTTGCTGGTGTTGATGGCAACGGATGGACAAACAGCAGGGAAAAGTGCCTTTCGGTCGCTAGGAGGATTAATAAAGGCTCCAGGTTCGTCTTTCAGGGGCTCAGGAGCTCTTTGAAAGCCATTTCTCAGCTGAGGAATGAACCCCCAGAGCCTGCCCAAGAGCCAGAGTACTTTGTTCTAATGCAAACAGTGCAGGGTGTGCAGGTGACAGCAGGTGCGTGTGTCACCCTGTGTGGGCACAGAGACCGTCCACTGAAAGCATCTGAAATTCTTGTAATACTGCCTGCTGAGTTCAGGGAGATAATTTCAGTTTTTGGAAGGTTCTAAGTGATCACTTTGCTGGGCTTCACATGAGGGTTCTGCAGTCTTAAAGTATTTATCCATAAAAGGGAGGTGGTAGAAGATAACGTGGAGTCTATCAATTGATCCATACATCCTGCTTTAAATCCAGGCATATCCATAAGGGCTGTCAGCCTCTACCTGTTCTCCATCTCAGCCTCGGAGAAAGGAGAAATCTGACTTAAAAACAGCATCCAAATCTGCTCTGACAGCGATGATGGTGTTGTGGCTCTTGGCAAGTGTTCCCCAATTACACAGGGAGATGTCCCAGATCTTGCTCCTGCTTCATCTCGGTGGATTTTTGGTGGTCACTGATGAACAGCAGCGTTACAGTCGGTGCTGCAGCGCTGAGCTTGCTTTGCATCTCCAGGATTTGCTTCCCACAGGGACCCCGAGAGCTCTGGAGCCAGCAAGGAAACCTCAGCTGGCTGAGAATCCCCCCTAAATGAGGGTGGGGAGGCCCTGGCACAGGGTGCCCAGAGAAGCTGTGGCTGCCCCATCCCTGGCTGTGTCCAAGGCCAGGTTGGACGGGGCTTGGAGCACCCTGGACACATGGAAGGTGTCCCTGCCATGGCAGGGGTTTGGAATGAGATGCTCTTTAAGGTCCCTTCCAACCCAAACCATTCAGGGATTCTAACTCTGAGAGCATTATTGTGTGTCTGTAAGCAGAGGGATGTAGTTTCATGGAGACAGGTATTCCGAGGGGTTCATGGGCTGTTTGAAGCTGTTTGTGCTTGAGAAGTGAGTCAGTAAAAGCAGTGTGGTGGGGCCATTTGCTGTCCCCAGCTCAGACATCTCAGGCTGTGTATGGGAGAAGAATTTAAGGAAGAAACAAGAATTGGTTTTTTTGTGTCTGTTTACTAGAGCAGCATGCTCTGAGCAGTAATTAAAAGTAAACCCAGACCCTGCTGCCTTGTTCAGCATCCCTAGTTGTTGAGATTAAGCAGCCAAAGCAATTCTCAATTCAGCAATTCCTCAGCTTTTGGGAGCGTGGCCAACACTCACAGTGTCTCACAGACCACTGCAAATTCTTGTAATAAATCTCACAACTGGGGCAGTGGGGGAAACCCACAGAAAGGTGAGATGGTTTGTTGGGCCAGCAGGCTGGGCTGCTGCTGCTGCTACAGCTGCTCTTCTCCAGAGACAATCCTTGGTCCAGTATTTCCACTCTTCCTTGGAAATACTACTCAAAGGTAGAAGCAGTCCCCTAATGAGTGGAATAGGCAATGATTACGTGTTTGCTCAATGAAAACGTGTCATTTCTGTGGTCACTGGGACTGGGATCATGCTGTTAGCTCTGTCTGCATGGCCTTGGACACTTCAAGGGATGGGGCAGCCACAGCTTCTCTGGGCGCCCTGTGCCAGGGCCTCATCACCCTCACGGGGAATAATTTTTTCCTAATATCTAATCCAAACCTACTCTCTATCAGTTTAAAGCCATTCCCCCTTGTCCTGTCACTTCCCACAGCTCCTCGCTTTCACCTCTCTCTTGCTGGTTGCTGTTTTGCAATGACTAATTTTGCTTTCTTCTTTTCCTTTTCAGTTGCCAGGGAGGAAAAGGCAAAGTCACTGCCAGCACCATTTCCTTCAAGCTAAAGATGTTGAGACAAAGCACCTCTGCCCCTGCCCTGTCCTTTCAGTCCTTCCGCTGCTGGTGTGTACGGGACTCATTCCCCTGCCACTCCTACTCCCTAAGAGCACAGGGGCAATAAACCTTTTACTCAAGTAGATGGTGTGTAATTTTCCTTAATTCCTCTTATTCCTTTTTTTTGTGAGAGCTTGCCTGCAGTTGAGGTTCAACCCAAGCACGTAGATGTGGGTATGAGCTTGGACTCCAGGCTCTCCCTGGAGACTAGGGGTGTTTGGAGGTGTGGTTTGGGGCTTGGAGTGCTGGGGACCCTCTGCCTTGTGTGACTTTGGTGTTAGGCTGAGGCAGTACCCAGGCACGTGGAGCAGGGGATGGGATTGAAATAACAGTTTTATTTGCTCAGTAATTTGTTTATGGTTGTGGGCAGGACCATGGTATGTCTGTTGTTCCTGGGAGGAGGGTTAATCTCAGGCTCCACGGGCCAGGTTGCACGTGGCCATCCGTGGTGGCTGCACGTGGCATTTTTGGCTGCTAACATGGCCCTGTGGTGGGATGGGTGCTGTCCTGGGAGACCTCGAGCTCCTTCTGGCTGTGGATTTATTATTTATTAGTGTAGCTGTAGATGTCAGCTCCATCCAGGCTGTCCTGCACTGGCAGGACAGGTGAGTTCTGGATGTGTTGGTGAGAACCCGTGTTCCTGTGTGAAGCTGTTGGTCAGAAGCACTGAGGTGATGTGGTTCTTGAAGCTGTGCTCACCTCAGACACTGCTTCCCCTTTGCTATGTTACGTGCAGGCAAGTCCTTACTTATTAATTAGTGCTGAAAGTGTCTCTTTGTCTTGTTAACCCTGGAAAAGTCTGGTCTGGATGCAAGCAGGAGGCAGAGGAAGGCATTTCCTTGTTCCTTTTCTTTGGCTGGTAGTCTCTGGAGCATGGGGCAGCACAAGTCTTTGCCAGGCAGGAGCTGGGCAGGAGGGGAACACCGTGTGGGAGCCGTGGTCTCCTGGATGGTGTTTGCTCTTCCAGCAGTTGGGGAAGACCCTGTGGAGCAGGAGGCGAGGCTCAGGGTGAGATGGGCAGGGCTGCAGCCTTTCTCCTGCCAAGGCTGGGCAGCCTGGGGCAGCTCTTTCCTCTTGACAGAGTCCCAGGGGACAATCCTGAAGCAGCTGCCTCCGTGGAAATTTCGTCCTCTGAAAGTCACGTGCGCTGACTCACGATCCTGTTTGCTCAGGACTGGTCCATGGGGCATTTTCAGAGTGTAAATACTTCTTCTCGAGCCCTGAATGGCATCTCTCATGTTTATTGGAGGTTTTTACCCCATAAATAAATTCAGTATTCTCTAGTGACATAGAATAGTGCTCAGGCAAGGGGAACAAACTGCCCAGAGCTGAGCCCACTCAGCCCTGCTGCAGAAGGCAAATTATTGCCTGAGTGAGGAAATAAACCCAGACTTAGCTACACGCAGATGATAGACTTCATGGATTTTTTTCTAAATTCATAACACAATAAATCAACAAGTTGAAGATGTACTCCTTGGCATTGTGCAAAGCCCTGAGGGTGAGACAGGATGTACAACGAGGAGATTCAGTGTAGCCCCAAATCACTTCTAAGAAGTGGAAGGATGGGGAGAGAGGCATGATTTTTAGTTTGGGTGAATATTGCTGTGTTATGCTCACAGAAAGCCTTAAACCCCACAATTTTCAAGTACAGTCACCAATTTTGGTTATTTCCCCAAATTCTTTGTAGGCCCCTGTGGGGTTTGAGAGGGTTTGACCAGCTGTGCTGTGCCTGGTCCCCACGGTGGTCTGACTGCACAGAGAAATCAAGATGTGCATAGTGGAGGGAATTTCTTTTTCACTGGTGAGAGTGGGAGGGTGGTGAAATCGTAGAATCATGCTCAGAGTTTGGCCCAGAGGGATTAGATTTGGTCCTTCAGACATGGGAGTCTAACCTGCACTAAATAAACCCCAGAAATCACCGTGGCTTCCTGCTCAGCCATTTTCTTCAAGCACAGCACAGGGAATGGTGCTGGGGCAGGGGTAGGGAGTGGGGTCCTGCTTGGGTCGCGGCTTCTTCACTGGAGACTTTGATCAGCATTAAAAATTCAGCAGGGGCAGGTGATTTATATTCTGAGAGAATTCGCACTGTTCTGCTTGCAAGGTGTATCAGTATGCAAAGTGCAGCTCCAGCTCCTCGTTCCTGTGTGCCCTTTCCACTGTAAATAGGTTTTATGTCCGTGTGTGTGTCTGGAGATGGGTTATTGAGCTGGACAGGGGTTGAATGTTTTCTGTGCAGGGGGTGGTGATCCCACAGCAAGTGGAAATCTGTGTGATGCTGGGCCTCTGTTGTCTTCACAAGGAGTATTTCTGGGGGTCAGACTACGGAATCAGGGAGTTGGTAAGGTTGGAAAACACCTCTAAGATCGTGGAGTCCAATTGTTTCCCCAGCACAGGCAAGACCACCACTAACCCATGTCCCCAAGTGCCACATCCACAGGGCTTTTAAATCCCTCCGGGGATGGGGACTCCAGGCCTGGTAACCCTTTCTGTGAGGGAGTTTTTCATAATGTGCATGGGGATGTGATATTGGTCAGTGCTCAGGCTCCCTCCAGCCATGCCAGAGCATCTGCCAGACAGGTTGCTGAATCCTGAGGTCTTTTCCATGCAGTTCAGTGTAGCAGGTGAACAGGGCATGGCCGTGAGTGGTGCTTGTGGTAACACCACTTGTGGGGTGGGGAATGGGGACCTCCCTGAAGAGCAGGGCTGTTTGTCCCCCATGAGCAGCTCTAGGGCTGTGCTTGTGCCTTGTAAGGAGCATATTTGTTCCCCAGCATTATCTTTGAAGCCCGTGGATGAGAGTTGGATCATTTGAGTTAATTTTTTTCCAAGCCCAACACTCCATGGCTGCGATACTGTCCGGAAAGCAGCTCTGAGAGAAACCTCTTCCCACCTCTGCCACTGCAAAGATCACCCGAGGCTTCTGCTTGGTCTGTGTTTTGAACCATGTAAAAAGCAGTGTTTGCTAAAATTTGGGGGTGTCTGTGCACTAGAGCCTCTCGTGGGCACTTCCTACAGCGCAGGAGATTGTGTCGATCCCAGTGCCCATGGCTCGAGTCTAAACTTAACCTTGACATCATGATGAAGATAGTTCCTTTATCTGATTGTAAATGAGGAAATACATTTCTTAAAGTAATTAATGGTCCCTGAAGAGTATCTTTTTATTAACGTGTGTGTGTGTGTGTGTGTGTGTGAAAGCATCCGGTCTATAAATACACAGTGGTTTCCTCCTCAGCATCAATAGGGTCCATCCCGGCTCCACAGTTTGTGTCCCATGGCACTTGTTTGCATGGAGAGGATGTGACAGGGCAGGACCGTGCGTCAGGAGCCCTGTGAGGCAGGATGGGAAGCCAGAGATCACATTTCACTGGAAAGTTTCCCTTTTTACTGCAGTTTCTCCATGGGGATGGTTCCAAAACCCAATCAAGCGGTGGTTAAAATTGCTGATACCTGCAAGTGCGCCTCGGCCCCGACGTCAGGGGGTGGTGGTGGTGGCTGCCAGCTTGCCAGCAGTTTGCAGTGTTGCCTATCATTAGGGCTGCGTTAATTGCAGGAGATGCAGAGGAGCAGGGAGAGGGGAGGTGTGATGGGATGTGCTGCATCCCGGCCGGGACAGGGAGCCTCTGCCTGGACTTGCCGCTGCTCCTGCCCGGGTGTGTACCCGAGTCTGCTGCTGCAGCAGTAACCATCACCTTAGGGAAGGGTAATTATTCCTGAAGAAGTCATACCTGGCCAACGAGGAGCTGTGCTCAGCTGCTTCCGTGCTGCTCTGAACCCTTGTTTGATCTTTGTGCTGAGAGTGGCCCTGGTGTCTTCCCAGCACAGAGAATTTGTCACTGCAGCAAGTGCTCCTGTCTCTGTCAGCATCAGGGACAGCTTAGATTGGGACAGACAGAAATCACAGAATCACAGAATGGTGTGGTTTGGGATGCACCTTAAAGACCATCTCGTGCCACCCCTTGCCATGGACACCTTCCACTATCCCAGGGTGCTCCAAGCCCCGTCCAACCTGGCCTTGGACACTTCCAGGGATCCAGGGGCAGCCACAGCTTCTCTGGGCACCCTGTGCCAGGGCTCCACCACCCTCACAGGGAACAATGCCTTCCCAATATCCCATCAAATTAGGTGTCATTTTGACGCTCTGAAACGTTTATACTTTTCTGTTTGACAGTTTTCATTTGGTCACTGGCTTGCCCAGAGGTTTATGATGAAGGTACCAGTAAACTGTAAATTATGAGTCCACTGATACCCCATAGAAAGCTGGAGACTGTGCCAGGCGCCCTTGGGAACAGTAAATCTTCGGAAAATGTATTGATTCCCAATCTTGGCTTTGCACTCTGGATGAACTTTGTCCTCATAAAATAATAGAAGGTGATTTTTCTTTACCAGCCAGCTGGCCTTTAAATGAGCTACTCTTAACACCACTGCAAGCTCTAATCCCAGTAAACACGGACAGGATGATTTAGGAGCTGGGAAGAGCAGCCAAATCAGTTTGGAATAAGGGTCAATACTTAGTGGAATATTCTCATCCATTGTCCTTAAATATCACAATTGGCTTTGACTGGATGGTACAAGATCAGTGTTTGATGCTCTTTGGATTGTGGAAATGGTGGGTTTGGTTATTTGTGTTAACTGCATGGCAGCAAAATAGCGAAACAGGATTAGGGGAGTGATTTGGGGAAAACGCTGATTCCGGTAATCAGATTTGAGTTGCAATCTGTCTGCTTTACAAGGGAATAAGTCTGTTGGGGAGGATGCCAGGAGGTGAGGCAGGGCTCACGGTCAGGGCTGGGCAGTGCTCTGTGAGCTTGACTTGCAGTTTGTGTTTGAAGAGCCTCCTTGTTGTCCAGCCTTAGCTTTTCTTACCTAAAACTACCTAAGAAATAGGTAAGGATCAGGAGGCATGGTGTGGCCCTTAGGATTTCAGGGCCAGGAGCTGTCTCTCCTTCCTTGCAGGCAGCTCTTTGCCTTTTTTTTTTTTTCCCTAGAGGGCTTTTCATAGATGGGGAATCATGGAGTAACTGGGGTGGGATAGGGGCATCCAGGGGATTTCACAGCCATAATGATGCTGGAGAGGCTTTTTCTGCTGGACATCTGCTCCCAGCTGGTCTGGGGGCAAGGGCTTCTGTGAGATCAACCCTGGAGCTTTAATGAGCTCTTCTTTCAATGTCTTGGTATCTTCAGTATAGGGGATGTGAGTCCCCTGTTCAAATGGAGAATTCAGAGGAAACTTTATAAATTTGACTGAAATACTCTGTCTCTGTGGATCACCTTGTGAACCTTGTGTGCTTCCAGCAGCTCCTGTGAGTGCCCCACCCTGTGAAACACCTCTGATGGGGAGCAGAGGGACACCAACAGTGTTTAAGATCCTAAAATAAACACTCCCCTCAAGCAACCACCATCAGGGTGTTTTTTGGGCAGTGCTTGCCCCTTGCCCAGTGCATCCACCCTCCAGACAAGTCCCCTAAAGCTGTTTCTCTCTCTCCTCTGTGCAGGGAGCTTTCCACCTTCCGAGGCTGTCCCTGCACATCCCCCGAGGAGCCAGCAGGGCCCAGCCTCTCCTGGGGGAACATGGACTGAAAGAGGAGCTTTGCCAGCCCCCAGCTGCCAGCACCCTTTGCCTGGACCCTGATGGACTCCGAGGCAGGACTGCATTACCATGGTGATGATCTTAACCAAAACTCGGGAAAACAAAGGTGCTGACTCCGTAACATGCAGGACTGAGCTGGTAAGCTTTGTGAAATCTCTGCTCAAAACTGTTTTACTGCCAAGAACTTTGCTGTAGCTTTGTAATAAGGGTTTTCTTTCCTGCAGGGATGGATCTTTAGACGGTTTTTAGCATTGATTTCTACCAAGCTGCATTAATATCCAAGGAGCAGGTGATTTTTAAGTGATTGGAGTGCTGTGGCTTTTGCATATGTGGATTTCAGTAAGCACCCAATGGGATAAACAGTACAAAAAAAATCAAATCAATGCTGTGAATAACACAGGTGAGAAGTTGCTTCACTGACAGCGAACAGATGCTCATCATTAACAGGAGGATGAGCAAGTGGGAAGCAGGATTAAGTGGGAGATGGTGAAGGGCAGTGCTGTGGTACTTAGACTGGGAGCCTGGAGAGCTGCAAATCCATCATGCTGAGTGAGCAGACAACAACAAAAAAACAAGTGAGGGGCAGCAAGCAGACTGAAGGATGCTCTGAGGGGCGAGTGTACCTGTGGTAGAGGCAAATAAGGGGCAACATTGTCTGGAGGCAGGGTCAGAGCAAATGAGGAAGAGGTGCAGGGTGATGGGGAGCCATCAGAGCAAGGCTGGTGGTGGACATTGTCCCTCTGTCCTCCTGGGGAGATGGGCATGGTTTGAGAAGAAACTGGACCAAAAGGCAGGGTGCACTGAGAGCCTCAGATAAGGGTGTGCAGGAACACAGCAGGAAGCATCTGGCAGGATGAGCCATAAATGGGCATTCTGGACATAAAAGAAATAGAAATGCCTGAGTTTGCTGAGGATGACAAGCTGTCCAGCTGGGCTCTCCAGGCAGAGAGCACAGTGTGCCAGGGTGAAGGCAGGCTGCCCTGGCAGTGCACGGCGGAGGAGAAGGTGAGCAAGCCAGAGGCAGTGGAAAATCCTGCCTTAAAAGGGTGAAATTTGGGAGGGATATTGATATATTAAAAGAATATCCTTGCTGCAGTGTTAGCTCCTGCTGGGAAGGCAGCATCTCCCGTGGCTGCTGCTTGGGGTGGGAAGGGAGGAACATCTGACACTGGCTGTGCCCTGGGAAGTGTGTGGGGCAGGTGAAGGGAAACTGGCTGCAGAGAGGCAGATGAGAGTGGTTTCTTCTACTCCTAAGAGAGGGGCTGGGTGCTCGGGCTGTGCGATGGCAGGTGGCAGAGATGCAGAGCTGTAACACAAAACTTTGCCCTCGCGTGTTTGCCGAGTGCTTCCCGCAGCTCTGGGGCCGGGTCAGGAGTGCAGGGATAGTCCTGGGTGCACAAGGTGAATTGCTGGGTTGCCTGGACTGTTAAATTGGGGCAGACAATCACAAGAAGGCTGATCCACTAAAGAAAGCAAGAGTTTTTCTGTTGGCTTCATGGGGAAGGCCAGAAAGCGAAACCCAAAGGAAATAAATGTCAGAGCACTGGGGCAGTGTCACCTGCCAACAGCCAATGGGCTCGTTTGGTTCAGCTCCCAATTCGGTATAAAGACAAAATTCTTACAAAATGGTAATTATACTCGATATGGGACACATGTCAGATTCCTCTCCCTCCTGCATTTGCAGACAGTGTCTGGTCTCTGGGGCTGGCACACAGATGTGCACTGGCACAGCCCCTGCCTTCTCTGGGGCTTGTCCCACTTCCATCTTTGCTCCACTTTGGCTGCTCCTTGGAGACAGCTGCCTGTCCCCTCTGCCTCCTGATTAATTCTACTCATGCATCATAAGGTGGGGCTTGACAGATGGAGATATCCTTACTTTGCCTAGAAAGGTGACACATGCTCCAAAGGTGACTGACCCTTATTTACCTTCTCCACATCTACAAACACCCCAGAGCTGTTTTATGCCTCCCTATCCCTCTATATTCAGTATTTCCAGCATTCTGTGTATGAAGTGGGATCCTTTGTTGGATTGCTCAGGTCCCATCATTTGGCTCACCATCATTATTTTTATCATTATTATTATTATTATTATTATTATTATTATTATTATTATTGTTATTGTTATTATTGTTATTATTACCTTCATTATGCACTGGAGATGCTGGCACAGAGAAGCTGTGGCTGCCCCATCCCTGGAAGTGTCCAAGGCCAGGTTGGATGGGACTTGGAGCAGCCTGGACACATGGAAGGTGTCCCTGCCCACCTTTGTCTTTAAGGTCCTTTCCAACCCAAACCATTCTGAGATTCCATAGTTACGTGAGCAGGCAACATGTAAAACATGGATCAGGAGGGAAGGTGTGAGTGCAGTGGCCTAAAGCCAGAGAAAACACAATTATGGCAGTGCAGATGAACGTGGAGGCCGTGCTGCTGCTTCCCTCAGATGATGTAAAGCCTCAGTCAGATGGGATGGTGTTGCCAGGATAGACACTTCAGAAGCCAGAATATGGATATTTTTAGGGATAATAAAGGAACAATTAGTATGAAAGTGTGTTTTTGCAGGCATAGCTGAAATGGCATGCAGCTGTGGATAACATATTGATTTATTATATGTGAACCCATCCATGCTCATTTTTAGAAGTCTGATGGTGTCTCTTATGCTGTCGAGAGGAAAATTCTTGGAAAAAAAAAGAGTGTAAAAAGCAGCCAGGATTATTTTGTACCCATACAGTGGCATTTCCCCCTATTTTTAGTGCAAATCAGCACAACCTGAGCACAGACTCCCCAGAAGTGCTGAGGTGAGGACGCCTTGCCTTAGAAACACATTATATGCTTGAAAAAGCTAAATGGCTGCTTTGTACCTAGATGGGGAGGCCTTAATGGGCTTGGATGAGGTTCAAGATACCACTTCTGCTGCTTTCTTGCCCAATCCAGAATTACCACTGAATTGCAGCTCCCATTTTAGTTTCTCCAGAGTTTTGGGTCCCGGGGGATGGGAACCTCACTGCAGCTCTTCCCTGAGGTAAGGACTGGCTGCAGGACCCTTGATGTGCAAGCTCAGGCCTTGACAAGGACTCTGCACAGCGTTTAATTAGAGTTGATTTCATTGAGGAAAGGTGACTGGGTGTGTCCCCTGGTCCCTTCCAGAACGGGGCCATGGAAGGTTCTCCTCTGCGCCAGGGGCAGCGCGGCTTTGCCCAGGCTGGAGGCAGGGTGGTGTCTGGTGCCCAGGTTGAGTCTGCGAGAAGTGAATAGTTTTTCTGGTTGTTTGCAGCACACTCCAAAGATGAGTCAAGGACCTACCCTCTTCTCTTGTGGCGTGATGGGTGAGTAACAGAAACTTCTCTCCGTGTTTCCTCTGCTCCCGCTTCCTCGTGGCGAAGGGTGGGAAGATGTCCTGACTTTTGGATGTCTCCAAAACCACTCCCCGGAAGATTCTGGGGTGGGCCCCCACAGCAGGGATGGAGGGGCACCCACCCCACCACGCCTGTGCCACTCTCCTCCCCAGAGGTGGTGGTTGTGCCCTGTTGCCGTTGCTGAGTGACTTGCTTATCTCCTTTCCCCTCTCCTTTGATACATTCTGCTTATTTTTAGAGCTTACAGCTCTAAAAATTCTTACAGCTGAGATTATAAACATTTGGGGTCTGAGGCTGTGTTTGAGTATCCAGCCCATGACTGTGGTTCTTGACTGTTTGCATGATGCAAGCAATAAATAACAGCATTATCACTAAGATGTTCTACCACCTGGCACAAAGTGGTTGGACAGACCTCAAACAATAAGGAAAACGTCTAATTTTTGCCGTTGACAGTAACCATGATATAAGATGTTTGAAACCTTTTATGTCAGACCTTGCTATCAATTTTTATGCTGAACAGCCACCAAAATGGATGGAGGATTGGTGCCTTGGCCAAGGATCCCGAAAAACTGATAGTGCCAGAGGATGTGCTGTTGTGTTGTGCTCTTTGGCGTTCGTAGCGGGGAGCCACTCACTGGGCGAGGCCTCAAAACCCAATTAAAATTGTAGGTCAAGTTTGAGCCAAGCTCCTTGCTGTGAAAGCCAATCCCTCACAGACAAAGAGGCTGCCCCTTTTCTTCATGGACACAACTCTCATTAGCGTTAATGAGAGCCGGGCACATGCTCTGACAGGAGATGTCTCCCAAGCTCTCTGATAGCTCCAGTCATTGGGAGTGTGGGGAGATGGAGAGCATTTGTGGGTCTTTTCAGATGAAAATCACAAGCTTCAAAGTCAAGAAGGGATAGAGACAGGCCGTTCCTTCTCTCCTGCCTTTCAAACATGAGTGAGGAACAAAGAACCCAAATCAGATGGTTTTGTCTTGCACTGTGGCACTGGCAGGCTCCTCAGCAGATATGCAGAGTCTCTGCCTAATTGAGAAGCAGCTTGTCTTTAAGAGCTTTTACAAAGCCTTCTGCGTTTTCGTAGCGCTGCTGTGCTGGTCTTCGTGGCTGCCAAATTATCCTCCTTCTGGGGGAGCTGAATGTCACCTCCTTGACCTCAGCTTGCCCTGTCGTGGTCTCTGTCATGCCCAGTCAAGAGGAGCCCATCCTTCCCTCGTGTGAGGGCATTGCTTGGCTTGGGTTTCATTTTAGGCATCTTCCCTGAGTGCTCTTGATGTTCCCAAATGTGGGCCACGATCACAGACTAATCCAGTATCAAAACTTGCTTGGCTTTTTTAATAAGTTACCATTGAAATGCAAAACTGGGGGAATATTTCAGGTCAAAGGGCCAAGGCCCTGTCGGTGGAAAGGACTGAGACAAACACAATGAAGTTTGGACTGGTAGCACAATGTGAGACAAAGACTCACAGTCCTGTGTATGTTGGAGGTTTGGAGGGAGGTTGGCTGATTTTTCTGGGGTTTTAGACAAAAGAGGATCTTAGAAAAGGGTCTTTCTGGTGCCTCTGGGATGAGGACAGCTTTGGGCAGGAAGGCAGCTTGTTTCTGGACCCCGTGGCCATGGGGCAGCAGGGGAGAGGGAAGCCCAGCCTCTGCCAGGGAGAGCATCATCCAAACCCTGGAGCTTTCCTCATAAGGTACTAAACACTGCAAGAACCTTAAAATGGATTACAGATTGTAACCAAGCTCAGTATATTGAGTAAACATTATTAAAGACTTAATATATTGGATGATGCACGGTTAGGTCTAATTCTCAAGGTGACCTAAATAATCTTTTGGTTTTTAGATTTGTAAGAAATATTTCTGCCAGTGAAATGATAATATTACTAAAAAGATTGGGTTTTATCTTTATATAGCCCTTTGTCTGCAGGAAGATTAAAGGTGAAATGCCTAAAACTATAAATTCAACAACTTCTGCTTTCCCTTCTCCTTGATGGGTCCTTGAAACAGCCAGGAATGTAAGAATTGTCCTGTTGATGTATAGTTTGCGGTTTTTTTCCTCCTTTTTTCCCCCCTTTTCCTTCCTCAGCAGTCTCCATGGCAGGTCCCCAGTGAAAATATCAGTGACTGTGCCAGAAAAAGTGGCATATTAGAAAGTTGGTGCATTAGGGTGGTGAGGGCCTGGCACAGGTTGCCCAGAGCAGATGTGGCTGCCCCATCCCTGGAAATGTTCAAGATCAGGTTGGATGGGGCTTGGAGCAGCCTGGGACAGTGGAAGGTGTCCCTGCCCATGTCTTTTCCTATCCACCCAAAGACAGAAAAATTCCAATATAGGAAGTCAAAAGTAGCAGAATCCCAGAATGGTTCGGATTGGACATTAAAGCACATCTCGTTCCACCTCCTGCCATGGGCAGGGACACCTTCCACTATCCCAGGGTGCTCCAAGCCTTGTCCAACCTGACCTAGTAAGAGAAGCTCAGTGGGTGTGTGCTGACAGCTGTGACCTGCTGTTTTCTGTGTAAGCAAGAAATTATCTCTGAGGGAAGCTGCAGGCAGGGTTTTATTGAGGCTGTGACAAGGTGCTTGCGCATGCAGGATCCCAGTCCTGGCCCTGGTTGTAAAAGTGAGGAGGAGGAGGATGGCTTTGAGCCCATCCGGGGCAGATCCTGCACTCATCCTCTGGGAAGTGCTCTTTCCAAAGCAGCCATCACTTCCTTTTTTCCCTTGGAGGGCTCTCTCAGAATTTGTCCTCCTAGAGTGCTGCAGCAGAGCAGGGTGAGGGATGGAGCCCACAGGTCAGCTTGTCCATCCTTTGGCACTCTCATGTCACTCCTCCACCACATTTGGCAACACCATCATTCCGAGCGTGCCGGGGCAGGGTTGCAGCCTTGGGCTCACTGTTGCACAGCTCTTTCTTGGAAGTGGCTTTTCACCATCCGTGGGTGACAGAGGAAAGCCAAGAAACCAGGAGAAAAGCCAGCTTGTGGAATCATTAAGGTTGGAAAAGACCTCTGAGATCATTGAATCCAGCCTTGAACCCCTTCATGGGAGTGATGGCCCTTGACTGCATCCTGAAAGCACCTGCCAGGCTTGCATGCCTCCTCTTTCTGAACCTGGGTTTTCTGGAATTTTGGGGTTTTTTCTGAAAGGCCATCAGTGTAGAGCATCATTCAAACACAGTCACCCTGCAAAGAGGAAAAGCTGCACAGGGAATTCTGGTGAGGTGTAGCTGGAGCAGGGACACCCCTCCAGAGGATCCCGTTGAAGAGCTGGGCACATTTCACTGTCGAGGTCGGGGATTTCCCTCCCCCATGCAGGCTGTTGGCACGAGGAGCCCAAGCCCACAGGTGTGTTTAATCTCCAGAGTAGATTTTGGGGCTGTTGTTTTCGTTTCCCATTGAAGCACTGCTCTGCCCATCGTATTTTCATCTTATTTCTGCACTAGGAAAGCTCCCTGGCACTGCCATCAGCTAATTACAACCATTAAATGTGTTCCACACTTAGAAATTATCTCCTGAACATAAATAGGGGGCAGTGGAAAATGCAGGCTGCCTTTCCCCCTGTGCACAGGGACTATGAGACCAAAATTCAACTTGAACAACACAGGAAAAAAAAGGGAATTGGATGCGCACCTGTGCACAGACAAATGTTTGGGTTAGGTTCCAAACAGAATTTATCTGCCAAAAAGGATAAGAAAAATTGATTGAAACCCCTAATTGCTTTACAACTTGCCATAATAAATTATGTATTAATGTAAATTATTTCATGGGAAAAGAACGCAGAGGAAACTTGAGCAGAAGGATCATGCATTATGTATAAAAAGGAACTGTAAAAATATTATAGCAGCACATTTGTGTCGCCGTAGTTAAAGTTGTGTCAGCGTTTTGGTTTTACACCCTTCTCTGTGGTTATGAGTGGTCATTAAAATTTACTCTGTGTCACCAGAGGAGCACAGCAGTCGTTTAAAAAGCCCGGGGCCATCACAGAGCTGCAGAGTGCCTGACGTGTCCGTGCTCTGCTCCTGCAAATCCTGGAGCTCAGCGTTTGGAAACCCGGCTGTGATGCTCTGAGGGTGGACCTTTTCCTCTCTGGGGCAGTGCAAAGCCTCTCGAGGATGGAGCACAACACTCACCTCCCTGGTTTTGGGATGTGACTCCAGCCCATGAGCACCACGAGGGTTTGTTTGATGCGGGGAAGGTTTTTCGAGAGAACAGCTGGGTTTTGTTAAGGTGTCAGTGTTTATTTTTGCAGTTTTAAGTCAAAATCCAGAAGTAAGATGCTGTTTCATCCAGGGACCCTAACAAAACAGGGCAAGAGCCCCTTGGGCTGCACTTACACCGTGCTCTGGTTGTCCCTTTGTTTTCCAGTAGGCAAAGGAGAGTTTTCCAGCCAGGCAGCTGACTTGCAGACCAAGAGGTTCTCGTGGTGGGTTTTATCCTGGAACAAATTGCTGCCTCAGGGTAAACCAGGCTGAGGTTTGTAATTTAAGAAAATTAATACATGTTTAACTGCAGCAGAATTAATGGCTCCAGTGCAATTATCATTATCAACATGTGCAGGATGGGAACCTTAGTCTTCAAAAATTGAGCAGAAAACCAGCAGCTTTTCCTCAATAAGGCTTTTTAGAGTTCTTTAATTACACCCTCGGCCCTTATGCTACCCCATTTTCAATTTTTTTTCAGGGCAACCTGCTTTGTGTTTGCACTGAAAATCCATTTTCTGGGCTACCTGGTATTTTGGGACTGGTCATTGATGGCTCGGGGCTCAGAGGGGCCAGGTTGTGCCAGCTCACGTTGTGCAAGGGGAAAAGCAAATAACCCCAAGCTGGGGCTGGGGATAGCGGTGCTTTTACCATTTTCTTTGCCAGGTTTGGAAGATTTATAGCTGTTTGTGCTGAAGCAGGGGTGAAAGAGGAAGGTGTACCGTATCCTCCTCACCAAGGCCTTTTGTACAGTCTCTGGCCAGAGGATCGTGGCAGCTTGCCATGAAAAATCGGCTTCTATTTCTGTTTCTTTTGTCTGCTGACCTGACCCAAGAAATCTCTCTGCTGGCAGCATAGTACAGAGGAAAAATAATAAAGATCTAAACATAGATGGGGTCGTCTAGCGCAGATTTCTCACTTTTCATTGTGTTTATTAAAATGAGGAGAGCAACAGTTGAAATGCCGTGCGGTTATTGTGGGCAGAGCCAGGCTGTTTGTGGCTGGAGCTGTTTGTGGCAGGGAGAAATGGGAAAATCAGCCAGGAGTGGTGCAAGGGGGCCCCAAATCTGACCTCCTGACTTGAAACCTTAGTCAGAAGCGTTCTGCACCGTTGCATCTTCCCGACCAGGCTGGTACCTGCAGCTGCAGGCTGGGCACGGCTTTTAATTCATCCTCCAGTAGCCTGAGTGGAAATACCCAAAAAAGCCCCCCGAAATATTGCATGGTTTAGATACGATCATGTGAAACTTGGCAGCGGCGGTTCTCCAGCACGGCCGCGCTCTGTTTGCAGCAGCCGACGACAAAAACAGGCACCGGTGAGAGGCTGTTGGCTGATGACTTTTTTCCACTGCAGCAGCCGGCGGGGGCTGTCCTGCCATGGTTTTCCTGTTGAGAGCTGAAGGTGTATCTGCAGAGAGCCCCGTCCTGTGCAGGGCAGCCCAGCCTGGAGGGTGCTTTGCTTTCTTCTTTCACTGTCAGTGGGATGTGTGCGGGAATGGGATCATCCTCCTTAATCCTCTCTCCAGACGTGGCTATCGGTGGGAAGCTGGGGAAGGGTCTGGAGCACAAGTGTGACTTGTTCACAAGTGTGAAAGGGGCTCAGCCTAGAGAAAAGGAGGCTCAGGAGGCACCTTCTCACTCTCCACAACTCCCTGACAGGAGGGTGCAGCCAGGTGGGGGTCTCCTTCCAGGTAAAAAAGTGATAAAACAAGGAAACTGCCTCAAGTTGCGCCAAGGGAGGTTTAGATTGGATTTCAGGGAAAATTCCTTCATGGAAAGGGCTGTCCAGCCCTGGCACAGCAGCCCTTGGGCAGTGATGGAGTCTCTATCCCCGGACAGATTTAAAAGCTGTGTGGATGTGGCCCTTGGGGACATAGGTCAGTGGTGGCCTTGGCAGTGCTGGGTTAATAGTTGGACTCGATGATCCTAGAGGGCTTTTCCAACCTCAACGATTCTGTGTTTTTTAAATTCAGCTGTAAATTCAGTCAATTATCAGTTGTGGAGCCCAGGACAAACTGCACACATCTGAGACATGATTTAGCACAGAGATAACCAACAGCCACAACATTTTATACTGAATTCCCCTTAGCTAGTGCAACCTGGAATATTCAGAGGCATGTTTTTATCTTCTTCTAGCAGTTTTGCTCCTGCTGGGACTGTCACTTTGTCTCTCTCTCCATCTACACCACACAACCCGCTCTGCTGGCAGTTCGGGAAACCATATTCCAAGAGTTAATTAATTTGTCCTGGAAAACGTCCCATATGCTACTCTTTTTGTTTATGGACGTAGAAAGCGAGTCGCAGAATTAATTAACGCTAATGCCTGTGCGTGTGTGTTGTTGGTTTTTTTTTGGTTTTTTTTTTTTTTTCTTCCTTTCTGAACCAGAAAATGACAGATGGAGAGATCTCAGCAGGAAATGTCCACTTCAGCTCGAGCAGCCGGGCGCCAGCATCTGGGACTGCCTGTCGGACAAGGGCGAGGAGGGCCCGCGTTGGCCGAGGGACACGGCCGCCACCTGCTCCGTCACCAACCTGATCAAGGACCTGAGCCTCAGCGACCCTCACGGCAACCCCTCCGCCCCTCCCAGCAAGCGCCAGTGCCGCTCGCTGTCCTTCTCGGATGAGATGTCGGGCTGCGGCACCTCGTGGAGACCCCTGGGCTCCAAGGTGTGGACGCCGGTGGAGAAGCGGCGCTGCTACAGCGGCGGCAGCGTCCAGCGCTACTCCAACGGCTTCACCACCATGCAGAGGAGCTCCAGCTTCAGCCTGCCCGCCCGCTCCAACCCGCTCTGCGGCGAGCATCCCGCCCTGGCCGGCCGCCCGGGGGGCCAGCCCAGGAAATCGGCTGTCGGAGGGCACGGGGGTGACAGGGTGGACATGCAGAGGTCCCTGTCCTGCTCGCACGACCGCTTCTCGTGCTCGGAGTCCGGCGCGCCCTCGGCCAGCAGCACGCCCGCCTCCACGCCCGAGCTGGGCCGCCGCGCCGCCGGCCTCTCCCGGAGCCGCTCCCAGCCCTGCGTCCTCAACGACAAAAAGGTCGGGGTCAAGCGGCGGAGGCCGGAGGAGGTCCAGGAGCAGCGGCCCTCGCTGGACCTGGCCAAGATGACCCAGGTAAGAGGCGGCGGGGCCATCCCTGCGAGGGGCTCAGGTGTTCTCTGCTTTGCTCAAGAGCTTTTGGCATCCTCCGGTGTGGGTATGCAGCAGGAGGAGTAATGTGGGTGTTATGGGGAAGCACATCCTTCTGTCCAGGCAGAATCCCCTGTTCTCTCTCAAATGGATTTCTTTAGCAAATTCACACATTTCTCCTCCACACTGGTTTTTGCACGCCAAGTCCACCATGTCGTCGTTTCCTTCTGGCATGGATTTTGAGCAGGAATATGTTAAACCACATGTTTTTGAGTTCAGGGGAGACGAGCCCTGGGTCTGCCATGGTGAGATGAAGGCAGCACCCCAAGGCACCCAGCCCTGCCTCCGTCAGGTGCCGAATTCTTACTGCTATGGGCTTTACTTGCTCTTAGGCTCTGTAATTTTCCACTCTGGAGATGTTATCATGTTTCATTTTCAGTTGCAAACACAGAGCACAACCTCCCTCTTCGATCTGCTGTGCAGAGCCACATAACAGATCTGGAGCACAAATCAGCAAGGATTTTGCTCCTTGGTCCTCTCCCTGCTGGACCAAGTGACTGGACATTAGCAAGAGATGGAGCAAGAGGCTGCATTGAAGGACAGCGTTTCCTTTCCACACTCATAAGCTTTCCTGCAGTTTTATGGTTTGACATTTCCCACATCAATAATTTACAGTCACAAAGTCAGTGGCACCATCAGCTCTATGTGGAATGGAGATAATGGGGGGTGTGGAGGCACCGGGGCTGTCACTGTGGGAGCAGGGGCACCCTGACCACTTCCCAGGCCTTCTGCTGGCCTTAAAATTTCCCCCATGGTTTCAGTTCCATGTGGTTGCCTGCTGTGCTTCATCCTAGAGTCACCCATGTTGGGAGTGTTTGCCCTAAAGGTTTTTTGTGGCAAAAGCAAAGCCTGTCTGGTGCAAGGCATCCCCTTGTTGTCTGCAGGGAAACTGCTGGGAGGAGTTCACCAGGTGGGGATGGAGCAACAGCTGGGAAACACCCAGCGGGTGAGATCCAACATTGTGAGTGCATTTTCTCCTTACAAGAACAGGATATTTTATGGTGTTCTATGCTTGGCAGCGCAGAGGGTGTTTGAAGGAGTGCAGTGGTATTGGAGGAAGAGATCATCTTTTCCTCCCCCAGAGGAGCTTAGCGGATAAAAAGGGTGAAGGAGTCACATATTTGGGTGAGATCAGGCAAAAAACATGAGGATTGCTCGTCTTTTCATAAATCACAGCAACAACATTTATTATGCCAAGCTTATTTTATTAGATAATAAGCTGGATGGACAGTGAAAACCACGTACATGTGTTGTTATATTTTACTAGCCACAGGGTGGAATAGCACAACTGCTGCCTCTGATTCTCTCTGTACAAGCAGACAAGCATCATTTCACTTCCCTGGAAATGCTCAAGGCCAGGTTGGATGGGGCTTGGAACAATCCAGTCCAGTGGAAGGTGTTCCTGTCCATGGCAGGGGGTGGAATGAGGTGGACTTAAGGGACCCTTTCAGTCCAGACCATTCTGTGGTTCTCTGGTGTGATGAAGAGGGCTTCTCTGGTATGATGGACAGGGAAGGAGGAGAGTGTCCAGGCTCTGGCTGGACAGACCTTTGTTGCCCTCTGGGGATGTTGTGAGGCAGCTTCTCCACTGCATCTGTCCAAGGGGGAAAGTTTGTTGGCTGGGAAAAAAAGGGCTTGGCCAAGGACATCCTGAGGGTGAGCAGGAGCTTCCCTTTCCCTCCACTGAATGCTGAGTCCAACAATTATGTTTATAGTTTGGATGGCCATGGCTTTGACATGGGTGGGTGATCCAAGGATGAGAAAAAATCTGATCACTTGGATGTCCGAAAGCAGCTCAGTCCATGTTCCTGGAAAACCCTCAGCCTGAGGAATAGTTGTGTTTTCTCTGGCTGCTGTTCTCCCCATCAAAACGTCTTCCAAAGTGAGAAAGCAATGCCTGAACGCTCAGCACTGCTCAGTGTTGGTGTGGCTCATCCTCTGGGAGAAGCGATACCACAAGGAGAGGATCTGGAAGCCCCACACTCTTTTGTGGCACAAACTCTGTAGGAATGGGAAGGAGTTGCCTGGTGCAGCATCTCTCCTAATGTCAGTGGTCACCCCCTCTCCCAGCCCCTCCTGTCCCTCTGGTCCAGGCTGGGTGGCCGGAGCCGCTGGGAACGCCCGGTGGTTGCTACAACCAACAACCAACAACAGCATCACTAAGGAACTCCCCAGTGGGATCCAGGCCAAGCAGGTCCCATGGATATTCTCAGTTTCCAGGCAGGAAATGCAGCAGGGCTCTGGTGCCCATGGCAGCGGGTGAATCCCCAAGTCAGGGATGTGCTGCTGGGTGTGGGGCAGCAGGGCTGGAGCAGAGTGGGGAGAAAGCAAAGCCGTGCAAAGGTTTCAGAGCTCTGGGGTTATGGAAAGCAGCGCTGGCAGGCGGCTCTCGGCGTGGGAGGACTGGCACAGAGGGACGAGCAGGATGAGGCAAGTCACGGGGAGCATTCTTGCCTTTGGTGGGGCACGGTCAGAGCCCTCCCCGGGATGGGAATGCCAGGAAAACCAACTAATTCCTCGTGGGGAATAAATGTGCTTGAGAAAACTCTGCACATTTGGGTATCCCCCAGGCTGCTATTAATGCTTCCAGTCCAGGAGACTGCAAAGTTGAGTGATTTCAGTGGAAGAGCTGAAATAATGTCAAGAGTCTGTGTGGCTGCACGTGTGCTCGAGTCTGGGTTTGTATGGGGTAGAAACACCTCGTGTGCAATGGGCAAAGCAAAGGACAGCCAAGGTGTCCAGACTGGACTTTCCAGTTATCCACAAAGGATTCGCTTTTCAGATGGGGGAGCTGAGGCATGGGGCATTCCCTGAGTCCCTGGGTGCTAATGTCAGAGTGGGAACTGAGCTTTGAGGTGCTGGGTACTGGATCAGCCTCTGGCTCTGGCAGCAGATGGGTTACTTTTTTCACTTGTGCTGGTAACCATAATCAAAATAAAAATAATTTGACCTGAAAGAAATGTTTTCTTCATACCAGGAGGGATATTTAGGCCAGGCAGGAGGGGAGGGAGCCACTCCTGGAAGCAATTACATGGCCACATAACTGGGCTAATTAAGAGAGAAATCTAAATGTTAAAGTTAAGCTGGGAGGGAAAATACTTAGGAAAATATTGCCTTTAATTCCTCAAAATCCTGGTTGTGTCTCTTCTGTCTGCAATTCCCATAGCCCAGAGAGGGGAGGTGAGCCCATATCCCTCCCTCCATTATTTACTCATATGGCATCAAACCCGACAGGCTTCAACTTCAGGCAGAAACCAGACCATGCACATGGTTGTCATTGAAATAGCAACAATTTTTGAAAGCCTCAGGCACCACGACAATCCTTCTACTCCTTTTAAATGCCCATGAACTCTTTGCCTTGTGCCTCTTTGCCTTGGAACTGGGAGTGAAGCAGGGGGATCTCAGGTGAGTGGGTGATGATGAGGTCTGGAGGCAGGTCTGGTGGGAAGATGCTGGTTTCTATTCTTCACCCCAATCAAGGAGAGTTTGTGTACCTGGCCTGGCATCTCTGACCTCCTTAACACAAGGACATGAACCATCCTCTCATTTCAGGGTAGGGTTTGGGCTTGCTTTCCAGCCTCAGCTTTTATTCCTCCTTTCCACGTGAAGCACAAGCCCAAGGAAGACAACATCCCGCCTCCGTGATCCCAGCAGTTGTTCCGACAGAGTGTTAATGAATCTCCTCACAGCTTGCTCTCCTTCCTAGGCACGGTGCTCTTGGCCTCACAGCCCCAAGGACTGTGTCTGTACTGGCAGGCCATGATCAGAAATGGTTGGGCTCAGATTTTTCCATGAATTGAGAGGTTTTTCAAAGAGCTGGTTTTTCTTTTTCTGATGTGGGTGCATCTAAAATAAATGGGAGACGAGAAGTGTTGCAAAGGTGACAGGAGATGGCTTAGAACTCAGGAGTCCTCCCAGATGGGCTGATTTTAGCAGGAATGAGTGGTTTTACCCTTTGCAAGGCACCCAAGAGAAGCATCTGGATGAATTAGGTGAGAAGATGGATTTTCCAAAATAAAAGCACACTCTGCCAGGGATGCCGTGTGGTGGAGAGACACCCTCTGGGTTTTCCTTTCCCATGGTCTGGTGCAATTCTTCTCCAGAGGAACTTGCCACGTCCCACCTCCACATCTGCTGCTTTCTGACATCCTGGTGTGAACATTTCCTGGGATATGGGGTGTTGTGTGCCTGAATGCCTCGTGACAGCACAAACATTGGGTTTGGTGGCTTGGCTGAGTCATTGACGGGAAGCTGAGCCATGGGCCAGCCCTGGTGTTGGTGTGTGCAGATTGCTTTCCTTCACACAGGCTCTGGGCAGCTGCAGGGGACACATGACACAGCCCTCACAGCAACGACTGCCACCCCGAGTGGGAATTTGCAATGATCCCAGCTGTGGCCACGCAAGCCCTTGTTATCTCTTCCCCATTCTGCTTCCTGCCATCTAAAATTCTGATGTGGTGGTCACTGAGAGATTTCAGTTTGTTTAAAGACGGCTCCAAACACAGCTATCCTTTATACAGATGTGGTTTTTAAATGGATAATTTATTTTTATATATGCAAACGTTTAAGGCCAGGTTGGATATAGCTTGGAGCAGCCTGGTCTAGTGGAAGGTGTCCCTGCCCAAGTCAGAGGTTGGAACGTGATGGTCTTTGAAGTTCCTTCCAACTCAAACCATTCTATTTTTCTAATTTTTTATATATATATATGTATTTGTTCAACACAGCCATATTCCCTCTGGGACACACCCCAAAGAGGAGTAGCCCTGGCTGGAAATGGAGGGTGGTGCTGTAGAGTTTGAAAATACAACTTTTCATGAAAAGAAAGGCACAGATATCTCAGTGGCACGTAAGGCATTGCACTGCGGACAGGAATTGTCAGACATGATGAGAGATGCTGGTTCTCCCAGTTGTAGGATCTGTGCACTGGTAGCAAATGAAGGCTTGGAGGTGGCACTTGTACCCCATTTCTGATGGCTCTTCAAGGTTTTTGCCCACTCTGTGAGCCTTCAGAGAAGTTGCAGTTTGAAGAGCTGCATCTCTCCTAACAAATACTGTACTCCTGGTCTTTTCCTCCTGAGTTTTCTCTATATCCATTTAATTTTCTACAAGGGTTGTACCCATGAACATTGAGGATTCCCAGGCAGCTGGCAAATGCTTCTCCTCCGTGGAGCTCTGTGTTATGTAATGTCTTGCAGTACATGGGACAGAGAGTAGCTACTGTAGAATAAATAAGGCAATTAAAATACAATATTCCCTTGCATCTCCATGGCTTATGGAGAGCATCCCGTGGTTATGAGCTCACAAATGGCTTCTTCCCTGTGAGGGATGAGTGGATGAGAGGGTGCTGTCAGCAGTGGACAGCAGCTGAGGAGATGGTGAGGGTGAAGCCCTGGTGAGGGTGAGTTATAGAGAGGACTTTGTGCCCGAGGGATGCCTGGTGTGGGAAGGGGCTGGGCACAAGGGCACCATTGACGTTGTTCCCTGGCTGCCTGGACAGACAGAGCCTTTCACGGGTGACTTCACTGCCCTACGAGGAGCACGTGCCTTCAGAGGATAGAGTCATCTGCACCAGGAATCGCAGGAACATCCCCCCGAAATGAGGATGTGTGGTTCTTGTGGTTTTCAGGGTTAAAATCGGCTCCAGCCTGGGCTGGAGATCCAGAGGATCTCCAGACTCAGTGAAATGTGTGATGCTCACCGTGGTTGGGAGCCTGGCTGGCTCCCCTGCCTTGTTTTCCCTTCCAAACGTAGGAATAATGGCAGTTTCCATGAGGATCCATGCACAAAGGAGTTTGTACACTCCCAGAGCTGAAGTAAACAGCCCACCAGTTTGAAATGTTTCAGGCTGGTCTTGGCACAGAGTGGGAAGAAGTTTCAAAGTGCATGGTGGGAGAAGGGACCTCTCCTCTCTGAGCACCCAAGTCTTTCCTTGAGGGGTAAAATTCTCTAGTTTTTACATAAGAAGATTTTCTGTTTGAGTTTTGGCACCTTTCAGGCTGCTGGAGAGGGCAGGAGGGGTGGCAGTGATCTCAGCTGGCGTCAGCACCCACTCGAGCCGGTGACAAATATTTCCAAATGTAGTGATAGGCGAAAAACTGGAGGTTTTAAATTCCAAACGTATCCCAGGAAATAGTTTGCTATTGATGTAACTTCTGAGAGAGATTCCAGCTTCCAAGCCCCAGTGTTTTTTAAATAAACAGGAATGAGAGTCTGCAGAGGTCAGTTTGTGGCTTGGTGGGAAAAAGCCTTTGGTTCAGGATCAAAAGAAAGTGGCTGGTTTGAAGGTGGCAGGGGCACCTTCCACTATCCCTGGTTGCCCCAAGCCCCATCCTTCTGGGCCTTGGACACTTCCAGGGATCCAGGGGCAGCCCCAGCTTCTCTGGGCACCCTGTGCCAGGGCCTCCCCACCCTCACAGGGAAGAATTCCTTCCCAAAATCCCATCTAACTCTGCCCTTTGGGAGCATAAAGGCATTCTCCCTTATCCTGTCACTCCCTTGTCCCAAGTCCCTCTCCAGCTCTAGTGCACCACTCTCAGGCACAGGAAGGGGCTCTGAGGTCTCTCCCAGTTCCATCCCATTCCATCCCCTGCTCCTGGCTGTATCTCCTGCTCTTGCCTCCATCCCCTGCTCCCAGCTCCATCCCACCATGAGGCCCAGGGGTGCAGGGCTGAGTGTTGCACCCGTTGTTCACGCTCACATGGGAGGACAGGGCTGGGAACAAAGCTTGGCAGTGTCTGTCCCAAACATGGACAAAATCCAATTGTATCCCGAGGATGCACATCTGATTCACCACGTGCTGATTAACCCTCCTGTCCCCAGGCTTGTTGCTCTGTGACTCCAAAAAACAGCTTTTAGAAAGCGTGGAGATTCGTCCCCTAAGGAGTCAGCGTGCTCGAAAGTGGCATTTTGGCTCAAAAAAGCCCAAAGGGATTTTTCATGGTTTACAAAAAACCCCCCAGCACTCTAAGAGCTACTGGGCCAGTTAGGAGCTACTGGGAGTTACTTGTAACCACTTGCCTTGCAAAACGCTCCCAAAGCGTTTCAGGAAATGGTGCTAAATAATTAATTAATAAATAAATACTTAAATAAGGGCACTTCATTTCTCTTTTCCAGACAAAGATGCTCAGGGTTAGCCCGAGGTCGAGGCTGTGACAGAAAAGTAAGGTGTATTTCAAGTCTGCACTGGGTTTGCAGGAGGTCTTGGTAGGTGGGGGCAGTGGGTGCAGGTGCCACAAACTCTGGATTTTCGGTCACCCACAATATGATTTTATCCCTTTACTTGCTGGTATTCTCTTTGCAGTGCTGCTGAAACAGTGACTTGAAGTTTGGTTTTCATTTTATAAGATCCTGCCTTATCATTTTGGCTTTGAAGTGAAAACCACAGTGGCATAACAGAAATATTACTTCCATGCTGAAAATTATGCAGCGTGAAAATGGAATAGGGCTGAGAAAAAAGAATAATCCCATATTAGTGATGTTTCATCCTAACTTGGGACAAGTCAAATCACTGAATTTCCCCAAAGATGAGCCATTCCAAATCCTGAAGTTTTGCCATCTCTGGGAACAAATCAGGTTCAGCCTCACCCTTTTCCACTGAAATCCATGGCATTGCAAAAGCATCGCTGGGAGAGCAGCTGCGCCCCCTGCCACTGTCCCCA
The DNA here is from genome assembly GCA_013398115.1 of Falcunculus frontatus. Classification (NCBI taxonomy): domain Eukaryota; kingdom Metazoa; phylum Chordata; class Aves; order Passeriformes; genus Falcunculus; species Falcunculus frontatus. The sequence continues at coordinate 122,242 of VZRV01001011.1, read as the reverse complement.
CTGGGCTCCTGGCAGCGCTGAGTGTGTTGGCATGAGGGGCTGCAGTGCTCCAGGGATGCCCTGCCACATCCCAAGAGGATGCAGAGGAGAAGGCAGAGGTGAAAGGTTGGGAAGGGCAACCTGTAAATAAATAAATACACAGTGATCACTTATGACCTGTCTGAGCAAATGGATTTCTCTAGCTCACAGCAAAGGGTTTGGTGTCTGTTAGGGAAAATATTTGTTCTGGGCAGGAAATGTGGGTTTCCTCCAATTATCATTATGAATAGGAAGGGGCTGGGAGGCTGTGCTGGGACTGAGTCCCCACGTGTGGTGTGCTGTGGGATGCTGTGCTCGGGTGGGACAGCTGAGCCCCAGAGTGTTCACTGCTCTCTGATTCCATTCCATTCTGCTGTATTTCTCCATGATTCCTGGGATTTGTCTCTCCAGCATCTCCCTGGGGCTCTGTAGCACCAGAGGGATTCCCACTGGTGGGTCATACAACAGCTTTTTCTTTTGCATTCTTATGGAATCTCTCTGAACATCCTCACTGTCACTGAGGCAGCCACACATTTCCAAAGACAAGAGCAGAACTTTGAGTAAACCCAAATTATCTCCACAGGCTCCAAAGGCAGCGTCAATACTAATGACTTAAAGCCTCCTTCTTGCTTTTTTTGGTTTGTTTGTTTAATGCTGTGGTGTGAAGTGACTTGGGAGGATAATAGATGTTTCTGAGCCCTCTCATGAAAGCTGTTTTTCACACCAAACAGAATAAAAGCAAAATTATCTGCTAAAGCTTTGAATGCACCGAGTAAGCACTGGTGCCTGTTGCAAAATGAGGATTGGGGCTAAGTAAATGTTGTTCTTTAGCAGGTGAGGAGGGAAAATCTGGGAAGGCAGACCCTGAAAACCAGGGCAGGAATGTGGTACCCACCGGGAGCAAGGCAGGGAGCCATCCCCCGTTCTGGGGATGCTGCTGCAGGCACATTCTGCAGCACCTTGGCCTGGTGGCGGCTGTGGGGCTGCCTGTGAACTTCTCAATGCCTCCATAGATAAATTTTTAAAGAAAATAGAGTAGCAGATGAGTTTGAGCTCCCTGACACGGCAACACTGCGTCTAACCCAGCCCTGCTCTGCAGTGGGCACGTGGGCTCCGTTTGCTTTTCACACTCCCCATCACTGCCTCCTGTGTTTTCCTTCCTCAGGTATTCCAGCATTTCTTTCCCAACACTTCATCGCTCAGAGGCTCCTTCTGTGGGAGGACAGGGTCGGTGCAAGACCCCTGACCTTCCCTCAGAGGCAATATTGATGTTGGAAGCCACGTGTGGCAGTGGTCACCAGTGCTCCTTGGGGCCAGGTGGCCGGGTCTCCCTCTTTGGAGAGGCCAAACTGCAGCAAGGGAGGTGCTGGTGAGACCTGTCTGGGGCATCACTGAGCCTGTCGTGTGCTTGTGCCAGTGCTGCAGCCTGGACCTGTTGGCAAAGCTGCTGAGATGCTCCTTGGTTATAAAGAGGAGAATTGGTTATTGGAGCCTCAGGGTTGAGCCATGCCTGCTGCAGCTCTGTCCCCATGTCCCTTCCATTCCCACTCACCAGGAAACCGGCCTGGGGATGGAGGTGGAGAAGATTGGGGGTGCCTTAAAGGCAGTGCAGAGCTTTGAACCCGAGTGATGTGTGTGTGTGCGCGTGGCCCAAATCGCAGCAGCTGCCATAATGAAGTTCTGCAGAACTTAAAAACCAAATCAAACCCATTTTCCAGTCTCATTTTCCAGTCTCAAGCACCTGGCCCTCCTCCTTGGCAGCACGGATGAGCGCTTTCCCTGGCACAGATGCCAGGCAGGATTTCCCGTGATGCAAACAACCAAAGCATTTCTATATAACGAAATAACGATAACAACTCAGGCTGAAGGTGTTTCACGGGAGATGTTTGCCTCGGAGGGTGATTTAAACCTGAGCCAGGCAGAGAATCCCCCAGTGGAGGTGACTTTGCTGGCTCAGGAGGGCTGGCAGAGGCTCATCATTCCCGCATGGAGCAGCACCGCTCACTGCCCGCTTCCCCCTTCCCTTCTGGCACGGGGTTATTTTCAGTTTTCTGAAGCAACTGTAGCCCAGTGTGCTAACAGGAGGTGATGACAGCTTGGGAGGTAGGGCCAGTGCTGCTGACAGCTTGTAGCATTACACCTTTCCCAGGAAAACTGTGGCAATCACCTGGCAGGGCGGAAAAAAAAAAAAAGAAGGTGTTTGAGCAAAAGCCGTGCTCACCGCAGGGATCACAGTCCTGCTAATATTTGTTCTGGTAGATCCACCGTGTTTGCAGGGATGCATTTCGGGGAAGAGCTCACAGCTGGGTGTTTTACCATGGGAAGAGTCAGATGGAGGAATGTTGCTGAGGGATTTCTCCAGCTTGCTGTCGGGGCTCTGCAGCTTCCAGCCCCGTCCCTGATGGAGACACGTGCCTAAGGGGAGGGGAAGCCTGAGGAAAAGGATGGATGTGAGGGGTGAGTTGGTTCCTGCAGCCTTCTCTGACTGTAGCCTTGGTCCCTGCACGGTGTGGAGCATCATGAGACCCTGTGGGAAAGAGAAATAGCCTGAGCTTGGTCACCAGCATGCAAGAAGGGCTTTGGTCTGGAGCAACCCCGCAGCTTATTCCAAGCGGCCAGGCATTTCTTATTTATATTTTTAGGTGATTTTTCAGGTGCTTGCATTAGCAACACCTCATTTTCTCCCTGAGGGCTTGCCCAGCGTGCTGGATTAAAGCAGCTTCGGGAAGGGTTGGGGGAAGAAAAGACAGCACCTCAAATGGTCAGAAATGGGTCCTTGTGGTCAGTAAAGGTGGTTTAGGTGTAAGGTGCGTTACAGATGCTCATGGGTGAAGTCAGGATGGTCAGAAACACCTCCCAAAAGCTGTCTGTGTTGGATTCCCACAGTTTCCCTGAGACCAACAGGATTTAAGGTGTCTGATACCCCTTTTTGTCTGGCACTGGAGGCCGAGGCTGTGGAGAGGCTCAGAGGGGCCCAGGGCTGCCTGGCCATGGGGAACAAGGGCCGCATTGTGCCACCAACTCTGCTCTTTTCTGACATCAGTAGAGGATTTGACTGCCCGATTTTGCCAGCTCAGCACCTCAGCACGTGCTAAATTCACCCAATAAATAAAAAATGAGCAAAGAACTCCTGAAGGGTTGAAGACAGATGCTGCATTGACAGTGGTGGCTGATCCACAGCTGCTCCACAGCCAGCCCATGGAATGCTGGCTTGGTGATCACCATCCTGGGGGGACTCTCCCGACCCCATTTGCCAGGAAGGCGAGCTGTGGGATTTTGTGGCAGCCAGTGCCTGTGAAAACTTGCTTTCTGAGCTGTCAGACCTGCCTCAGAGGGAGCACCTCTGCCCAGCACCCTCCACACGTGGCCTTCCTCCACCAGCAGCTGCCGGAGCACCGGCAGCACCGGGACCATCGGAAGGGGTTTTCCATCCTCTTGCATTCCCTGGAATGACTCAAGGCTTGGGTTGCAGCCTGTGTGGATTTGAGCAGGGAAAATGAAGCCATTGGCTTGGTTGTCTTGCCAAAGCCCCATAAAATGCAAAATTTCCCTGAAAGTCAAGTAACTTCATGGCTGTTCCCCGAGACATGTCCAAGCTTGGGAAGACTTTTCTTTTAGATGGGAAGAATGTGCTGTTGACTTGTTGAGTTACTCTCAAGGCTGCATCCTCCTTCATTCACCACCACAGGAATCACTCATCTCCTCTGAAGCGCTGGAGAGCATCTCCCATCCTCTCAGGATGGTCTGTCCCACCTGCAGCAGCCCAGCATGTCCACACCTGGGTACCAGACCCTGGGAAGTGCCTGATCCAGGAGATGAGCTCAATTAAGAAGGAGAAAAATTAACATTCCCAGAAGTGCCAGAGTTTTGTTTGATGAAGGGATTTGCACTTCTCAGAGGGCTGTTGACTTTCAGGAGACCTAGGCTTTTCAAGTGCCTAAATCACTGTTGGAAATATGCTTGCAAATTTTGTGGAGTGCTTAGAAAATATTTCTACTATGTCCTCGGGCCTTCTCCAGTGGCAATTACGAGTTGTCCATTAACCACAGTGTGCAGCTCTCTGCTTGAAGCTGCTGCATGCTCAGCACCCAGAAGACAGAGGCACGGCTGGGATCTGAAAAATACGAGCATCATGACGTGAGGACTGGGTGCAGTTGCGTAATTAGAGAACAAATGCCCATTTTTTCACACCGGCTTGGGGCTTGTGGGTTTTTGAAGGTTTCGGAGACTGAAGGACATGTGAAATGTAGCTTCCCCCAGCTTGGGCAGTGGCCAGCTCCTCCTGGGGCAGCAGGAGGTTCTCTGTTTGGATAGAGTAGCCTCTGCAATGACTCTTTTTACTGTGTGCATGGGGTAGTGCAGCACCCAAAGCCTCTGAGCAATGGTCCATGGGTCCAACTCAGCACAAGGCCCTTTGATTTGTTAAGAACTGATTGGGGTGTGATGCAGAGCCCCTGCATCTCCCTTAGGGGCCATTTAAGTGGGTGATTTTCCTTCATTTACAGCCTGGGGTAAGTTATTTTTGGTGGAGTTGCTCCCAGCTTACCTGGATTTGAAAGAAAAAAACCTCAAACAAATGTGCCTAATTCCCAGGGAATGCCAGTGGGGATGTTTTGGAGCAAGGTTGTGTCTCAGGCTGTGTGTTTGATCCTGAATTGGGCCAGCCAGAGCAGATACAGGCAGCAGCCCTGTCCCTCTGTGTCACCAATGCTCTGTTGGGTACTGAAGTTCTCCTGGCTCCCTCAGCCGCTCCTGGTGCTCCAGACCCTTCCCCAGCTCCGTTCCCTTCTCTGGACACTCTCCAGCCCCTCAATGTCTTTCTTGTCATGAGGGACCCAAAACTGACCAGTAACAGGTGAACATCTCCAGCTAGTGAGGGGGCTACCTTCCTCCCAGGTGCTTGTTGAGTTCCCATTCAGGCTGATCCCATGGGAAGTGTCCAGGCCAAGTGTCTGAGAAGTGAATGCACCATCACACGCTGGCTTGATGAGAGGTTTCACAAGCTGCTGATATCCTCCTCAGTCTCCTCCTGCTCAGAGCACACACTCTGAAACTGGGATGGCCTCGTTATTTCCATTGGCACTCAGGAATGAGGGTTTCGTTTGCTCTTTTAAAAACCAGCCTGGGCAAAAGGCATTCCCTGGCAGGTGAGCACGCTCATGGCCGGATGGCATCCCTGGGAGGTTCTGCATGCTCTGCTCCGGAGGGTTTGGAATGCCTGCGTGCTCCTTGTCATTCTCAGAGTTTGAAACTGTTCAGAAGACGTGACAGCACATAAACTAAATCAAGTTTCTGGCCAAGGTAACCAGGCGTGGAGACTATGGGAACAGAGAACTGTGCTTGCATGGTCTTTAGCGAGGGGAACAGCCATGAGCCATCACAGAGGAGGGTTTAGCAGGACACAAGCTCCAGCTACTTAAAGGAAGGGCTGAAGTTTCTCTTGGCTAATAAATGGAGTTGTTGGAAATGTTCATTCATTTTTGGTGAGCTGTGTACTGCCTTATGTGTGGAACTGGGTGATGCAAGGGGTGAAGATGGTGATGGGACTGATCAGAGCAGGCTGGGGATGGTTTTGGTGCTGTTGCCTGTTGCAGGGACAGGAGAGGCGCAGGACCTGCCATGGATGGAGAGGTGGGGCTTTGCAGCATCTGCCCATCTCCTGGGGACCTGCTGGCTGTGAGCTGAGTGTTCCTGCTGCTCTGCTTGCTTTCTCTTGGGCTGGGGGAGCTCAGGTTTGGGATTGGGAAGACTCTGAGCTTATCTGGCATAACTTCTGTCCCAGCTGCAGGATTCCCCCTGGTCTCTAACTCAGCTGCCTCTCTGCCCTTGCCTCTGCAGAACCGCCAGACTTTCAACAGCCTCACCTGCCTTAGCACCACGGCCGAGGACGGCTCCCAGCGTCTCGCGGGCCCCCAGCCGTGGGCCACGGCCCCAGAAGTGATGCCGGGCAGGACCCCCGCCTGCACCCCGGTCCCGGAGCCACCGCGTGCCAGGCCTGACGACCGCCAGGCCAGCAGGGATGACCTGTCCTGTGAGGAGGAGGAGGAGAGCGCCGGGAAGGAGGAGGACAGGGCGGCCTGGCGGGGTGGAGGGATGGGCACCGAGAGCCTCTTCCAGCTGGATGGCGAGATAGACATCGAGCAGATAGAAAACAACTGAGGAGGGAGCGGCTCCTCTCGCCCTGGGGTCTGGGGGCTGCCAGCAGAGCTATGGAGGGCTCCTCGTTGCCAGTGAGTTTGTGGGATCCTGTCACTGCTCCCCTCCTGCCAGCCGGAGGGGACGAAGCAGCTTTGCCAAAATTTCATCAGGTATTCAGAGGAATTCGTGTGCATGCGTGTGTAAATCTTGAAATTCTTTGTAACTACTGTAGCCAGAGATCAGCCAGTCGGAGGAAAGTGCCTGTCCCACAGGGAAACCGGGCACGGGGATTGCCAAAAACTCGGAATCCACGAGTAAATGGCTTTTTGCCAGGATAGGGTTGGAGCTGAGGGAGCTGGCCATGCTCCCACAGGTCCCACCTGTGCTAGTTCAGAAAGGGGTGCACAAGGAGAAACCACCACCCCTGGGACTGGAGAAAGGGAGGGAAAAGCAGAATGTTGAGATTTGCAAACCGAGCACTGGCTGGTGGCTGCCGGGGCGGCCGCGGTTCCTTTTCTCCGGCCGCATCCTGTGCGGCCCCAGCACCTCCCTCTCTCCCCATGTCCCTGGCAGTGCCGTGAGAAGGAAATCACAAGTGAAGTGTTTTGCTTAAATTTAATAATGGCAAGAGCTGGATTATTACTCCTTTATTTTTAGTTTTCCTTTTCCTGGTGAGGAATTAAGCAGATCCCTGGCCCATGTGGGGCGGCATCCACAGCAGTGCTTGCTGGGCGCTGCTCAGGGGTGCTCAAATGCCTTCCTTCCCTATTTTTTTTCTTTCCAGCCCCCTCTCTCAACCCTTTTGGGAAAAAAGCCCTACTCAGGCTCCGTGTTACCCTCATTTGGGTTCCCAACACCCTGTTTTGAGCAGGGCTGGGCTGTTTACCCATTTACCAGCAGCTGTGCCCTCTTTGCTACCCAGGGCATGGCTGCCACCCTCTTTTTTTTTTTGCTTTACTGTGAAGGGCTGCACGCCCAAGGCACGTCGTGGAGGGGTTACTTGACAAAGTCAGCTGGCAAAAGGCTGAAAATCCAGGTAGCAGCACTGAAAGCTTTTCCTCTTCCTGTGCCTTTTTTAAGCACAGATAAAGTGGTGACCATTATGTTTGTACGATATGAATTCTCTTTGCTAAAAATAAGCTGTCCGCTTGCTAACAGGTTTAGAAGGACACGTTTTTTTTTTCTCCCTCTGTTTTTTTTTGGGGTTTTTTTTATTTGTTTGATTGTTTAAAGCTCTAGGAAAGCTGTACAAATGGCTTCCAGCATCTTCTGGATTCCTTCTGCTGATTCCTTCAAGCTCAGGGGTCACTTCCCGAGCTTTGCAAAAGTGAGAAAGGAAAAAAAACAACCATTGATACCAAGAGCAGTTGAAGACAGGACATTTTTAATGGGGTTCAGCACCCCTGCTGGCAATGCCTTGAGGGTCCATAACTCAGAAAGGCTGAGAGCTGCTGGTACAGGTTTCATTCATCATTTCTGGTTATGTTAGTGCACTTTTTTCCGCCGTGGTTTGGGATGCATGCGCATCTCCCACCACAGTGGAACCCATTGGTTGTTACCCCTGTCCTGGCACCGCAGAGGTTTTGCTGGTGGCAGTGGCCGTGTCCACTCCCTCCAGGCAAGCAGGACGAGCCCCAGATGTTCGGGGAGGGGATGACAGGGATGTCTTTTCATTTTGGGGAACCCTCCAGCTTTTTACAAGTGTTGCTTGATGCATCACTTAGAAGAAAATATATCCTGGGTTAATTTTTAGCCCTCCTGTTGTGGAAGGCGCTGCTGGGCTCAGTTTTGGGAGGGTCCAGCCATGTCAGTGTTTTCCCAGGCTGCTGCCCCTCTGTCCGTGCCCCTGCAGTGGCACCCTCACAGCACAGTTCTTGGCTTTGAGTCTTCCTGATGCTCCATCCATCCCTCCCCACCACTGACACGTCCTGGTCTCGGGGCGCACAGCTCCCGCTGGCCACAGGCACCTCCTCAGCTGAGCGAAAAAGGGCAAATTCACCCAAATCCACGTCCGGCTGCCGCTGCAGAGCTCCGGGTGGGCTCTTGCATGGGCATCCCCAGGGCTGGAATTCCTAAGGGCTTCTGTTTTCTTTCCAAGGGCTGCTCCTGGTGCCATGCTAACCCCCCAGAGTGGGAAGGTGGCCAATGGACCACGGCCCAGCTGTTCTGGACGTGGTGGCCAATGGACCACGGCCCAGCTGTCCTGGACGTAGCCGTAGCATTCAGTTTACATTCAGCACAACCCGTTTGCCTTACTAAAAAATGCTTCTCCAATGAGTCATGGCCTTACACTGGGCACGTTGGCGTAGGCACAGACTACAGTTAGCGACAGTTCTGAGGCCACGGTGGTGTTCTGTTGGGTATTTCTTGTTGGGTTTGTATGATTTCATGTACTTATTCTCAGTTTAAAAAGCCTTACTTTTTAAATGGTTTTTTTCTCTCTCTCTCTCTCTCTCTGTAGAGGTAAAACATTTGTGGATTTATATATATATAAATATATATATAAATAAAGTAATTAAAAATATTAAATATAATATAGTATGTGCCTCAGATTCAGGGGACATCCTGTTGATTGTAAAGTCAGAAGTGGCGTTGCTCCCCCGGCGTCAGGAGATCCGTCTCCTATGCAGTGGGAGAGCAGGGCATCCCCTGGGGGTCCTGCTCTTGGTTTGTAAAGGACTTCACCTATTACACAGATGCTTTGGGAACCCCCCAGATCCCCCGGCAAGTCCCTGCCGGCTGCCAGAATGTGATATTAAAGTAATATGCAGACAAGGGATGTTATTCCTTGCTAGGTAGCTAAAATAGGCTCATTATTGTGAAGAGACTCAGTGGCTTGTCCAAGGTGTGACCCAGTCTGGGCAGCAGCCGTTTTGGGATGACACCAAAGCTGTGGCAGCAGCAACAAAGGTTCTTCATCCTGAAAAAAAATAGGATTTTAAGACAGAAAGTCTTAAAAGCAGGCGCACGGGAGTTTGCTGTGTGTTTTGCAGATGTAGCTCTTTGAGCCTGTCCTATGGAAGAGTACATTAAAAAAAAGAAACCAACGGAAAGAAGTGTTTGTAAAATAAATTGTAATTTTTCCACGTGCTAGCATAGCCTGTTTGGCCAATACAGTTGTGTTTCAAGTGCATTGTTTAAAGCTCCTGGCTGCCCAGGCGAGCAGACTGACGTAGGATGTTCTAGGATTGTAGCGGTGCTTTGCGGCGTGTGTGGGTTCGGTGTTCAAGAAAGAAAAAGAAGAGGATGGCCAAATAAAAAACAAAACAAAACAAAAAAACAAAAATGGGAAGAAGAATAAAAACAAAGCCTTCTGAAGCTATGACCTGTAGTAGCCAAGTCTCGCTGGCAATTGCACAAGCGCCGCGGGCCGTGCGTGTCCCGGGAGGGGCTGCCCGAGGTGTCACCTCCGGGGCGGGCGAGGAGGCTGCTCCTGCCCCCTCCATGACTTGATTGCACTAGAGCAGCTCAATCTCAGGAAATTGCTTGTTACTTTTACTGTGTAAATAAAGCTTCCTGGTTCAATAACCCCCGGCCCGTGTCTCGCCTCTCTGTGCTGTCCCCGTGGCTGGGCGTGTCTGTGGGGTCCAGGGGTTTGGGGACATCGCTGCCCCTTGGGGTTATGGCACTGGTTGGAGTTAGATGGGGTTGGAGTTTGATGGAGCCTCCTCTTCTCCTCTCCTGGCTGCACCTCCTTGACATCTCCATCCATGGGTGCTGGGAAGGGGTGTCCCAAAAAATGGGGGGGGGGAGGGTCAGGAAAGCCCTCAAGCAGGACCTCACTTGTGGGTGTCTGTGTTTGAAATAGTGTCCCATGGGTTGCACAGGAAAATGGACATTTTATGATATTCACATGCAGACAGACACACTGCACACTCCCCATGGTGAGGGGACATCTCCCATGCCTCCCCCCACCCCAGCCTGTCATTCAGCTGTAACACAGCCAAAGATATAAACAACAAAATGCAAATTGAAGTGCCAAGTAGCACCTCCTTCTTTGTGTTTAAGGACAGACAGAATATCCTGCCTCTTAAAATAAAATCTAAACTCAAGCAAGGCCAGAGCCCACAGCAGGCCAAGGGCACGTGGGGGTGTTAAATAAGTTCTTGGGGAAACAGGGCAGTATCTCCCTGCAGCCTTTGTAACCCAAAAAGGAAAACGGCTGCACTTCCTCCAGCAAGCAAACAGTGTAAAAAGTTTCATGACAGATGGCAGGATGTTTATCTGCCTCAACTTAATCAGATTGAAGTGACTGGCTTAGTATAATAGAACAAAAAAGGAAGAATTAGGGGATAAAAAAGAAATTCTCAGTGATCCATCACAGCCTGAACGTTTGACCAGGGTTTACAGCATCCTTCCATGTGTGTGGATGCTGACAGTACCATACACTTTGGCTGAACCACTACCCAGAGGACAAAAGATGCAAAAACAGACCAAAAAATTGCACTAAGGTCATTTTCCCAGATGTAGTTTATTTTATTAGAACTTAATTCCCAGCCCCCTTTCCCCTGCTGTCCCCAAGGGGTGCTGTGCAGCTCCAGGACCAGCTGGTAGCTCTGAAAAATAAGTGTTCAACACTCCAGAAATGGGGAGCATCATTTTGGTGTCCTTCAGTGAACGGGGTCATCTTCAGCTGTTGGGACTGCTGGAAACAGAGCTGGAATTATCCTTTACCTCCTGCTTGCAGATGCAGAGAGCAGTGGCTGAATGCAGACAGTGGCCAGCACATGCTGCCTTAGAGTATGGATATATATAAATATATGTAACACAAATACAATTGCATGATTTCCATGGTTCCTTGGGAGATCTGAAACAAGTTAAAGCCCAAAAAGTCTTGCCCAAAGCCCAAGAGGGTGCAGAGCTGCTGATATGTTGATTAAAAGCGGACTTTTGCCTCTAAAAGGTGACCCTTGCAAACACTACCATGTGTCAGTGAGGGTGGGCAGAGGACCTGATGAAGCAACCCCTAATCTTTAATTTTTTGACCCATTTTGAGCTCTTTCCATGCTCTTGCCAGGTGCAGCACAGCCAGGTGTTACCACACACGCTGCAACACCTGCACTGCAAAACTGACAGGGAGAGAAACTAAAATCCCCAGGGAAGGGCTGCAGTGCCTGGAGGCAGGGAGCAGCTCTTTTTAGAAATCCTTGTTCTGATTAGGGGAAAAAAAAGGCAAATCTCATGCCTGTCCTAGCACTGGATGTGCTGAGTGCTCCTGGCAGCAGGAGGGGACTGAGCTGGAGCTGAGCTGGTGCAGCAGATTCTCAGCAGGAATGTGGGGCAGGATCAGTCCCAGGAGATGCTCAGTGAGTACGATCCTAGAATCCCAGAATGGTTTGGGCTGGAAGGGACCTTAAAGCTCACCCTATTCCATCCCTGCCATGGCAGGGACACCTTCCACTGTCCCAGGCGGCTCCAAGCCCCGTCCAACCTGGCCTTGGACACTTCCAGGGATCCAGGGGCAGCCACAGCTTCTCTGGGCACCCTGTGCCAGGGTCTCCCCACCCTCCCAGGGCACAATTCCTTCCCAAAATCCCATCTAACCCTACCCTTTGAAGCCAGCCTTGTTCTACCACTACCTGCCCTTGTGAAAAGTCCATTTTCAGCTGGAGCTGTGTCTGACTGAGCCCTGACAGCTCCCTGGCACAGGAGAGCCCTTGACTGCACATCCAGGATTTTATTGGGGATGAGAAACCCACATCCCCTCCCACACAGCCACGGCTGCTCACGAGACCCCCCTGCAGAGGGAAGGCAAAGCCCATTGGTCCCATGGCCTTCTCCAGCTTTTCCAGGTAGGGAAAAGCATTTCAGGTCCTGTAAACATCCCTGCCAGTCCTGATCCCACCAAACACAACGACAAACAGGCCAGATCCAAAGGACAGGGTTTATTCCTGACAGGATGGCGCAGTTATTCCCTAATGTGTTACTTGATTCCTGTGCCTTCACCCGGGGCTGTTCCAGCCTGGCAAATCCTGGCAGAACCACTGTTACTGCCTTGCCAAGGCATGTGGGGCTGTCCCCCTCCCCAGGGCTTCTGTGCCCCCCGAGGTACACACAGGACCCTGGGCCTTGGTGACCTGCATCACCCCCAAGGACATCCCCCATCGCATCTCAGGCACCCCAAAAGGTGCAGGACATGTGGGTTAAGCAGGTAAATCCATCCATGAGGGGGTGCCTGGGTTCCCTGTTTCCCACCTCCAGGCTGGTCCTGGTGGGAGCAAAGACAAAAAGGGGGAGCAGCCCCCAGCATCATCCTGATGAGGCTGAGGGCCCTCACAGGCTCCAAGGGGCCTCAGGACATCCAAGACTGGCCAGAGGACAGCAGGTTTGGTGTTCCCCTGGATGAGGTCAGTAGATTATTTTAGTACCATAACGTGAAATGTTTCAGAAGGCGGCTGCCCACCACCCTGGGCTGGGTTCAGCAAGGTGAGGTGGAGGTGGGAGAGGATGAAGTGGTTCCACGGAGGGGCTGCACGTGAGGGCTCATCCCTGCTCCTGCTGGGATTTACAGCTGCTGGAGGATGATGTCCACAGCCTCAGCCAGGTTGTTCACGTAGGCGTCAGGCTTTACCTCGGGGTGGTTTTCATCAGAAGGCCTGGAAGGAGACAGAGGGACACGTCTGAGCAAGGGCAGGATCCCAAATAGGCCCCATGTTCCTGGTCATGCTGCTGCCCACGGAGCCCAGGCAGCGCCCAGGGAGCACCTGAGGTTCACATTCCTCCCTCTTCTCTTTATTTTTCCCTTTCTCTCTCCTACACCCAGGTCTTTCCCACATGCCCAGGTAGATCCTATGTCCTTTGTGCAAATGAGCTGGGCAAAACTTTGCAAAGCCTCAACCAGAAGAGAATCTCCAATTAGTTAATTAACTAATCCAAGTCAATGCACTTTATCTTACATGGCACTTCTTCATCCAGGCAGGAGCAGAACCAGACAGGGATTGCTGTAAGCAACCTCACTGCAAGCCTGGGACCCTACAAAATTACAAATAATTATTCTCCCACGGTTTTTATCTAGAAATAGGTAAAGAACATTTCCCTTCCCTAGAGACACAGAAGGTCTTCACATCCTTTCAATGAAAAGGAAGGCTCTGTCAGGGTTTAATTTTGCACCACCATCTCTTGCAAATTCACCAGTCGTGGCTGGAAACACTACCAGGAGAAGGCTCAGTCTCACCCTCCACCAAGTCACCACCCCAAAGATGAGTGGCTTGAAGCCATTTTTTTGCCAATGACTTAATTAGCAGCACTGGCCTAACGAGGTGCAGCTGCACAATCCCATTTTGCTGATTCAGCAGCACTGCTGGTGGGGAGGGGGGGCAGATGTGGGAGGCAGAAATTTTCCAAACCTCATGGTCCTGTTATGGCTCTTGGGCTGAGAAAGCCAACAGCTGCTGAAGGGAAAACATATGTATTTTATACACTTAATGACCTTCCTTTGGGAGAGAGATGGGAGCCCGATGTCCACCTCCCACCTCTCCTGCTCCCTGGGAAGGGCAAACCTTTATTTAGCACAGCCTCTCCGTGGGGAAGATGCATTTCCCATCGGATGCAGGGGAGGCAGAGAGATGATTATTATTATTATTATTAACGATGTGCAGAATTTGGTGAGCACTTGTCTGTACAAGCACCAAAATCACTTCTTCAGTCCCAGCACTGAAGCTCCCCAGGGCTATTTCCTTCCTGCTCTTTTCTCAGCCGTGCTATGTCCAAGCACATGAGCTCCTCACAAAGGCATGGCCTCTTTTGGAAGCCCACACTGTGTGCTTGAGGCTTTACTTGCTGCAAAGTTGCACTGTGAACTAGGAAAAATAAAATATTTTTATATTTTCAGCTGATATTCATCTTTCCTTGTGTCCCCTTCAAAGCCATGCCCAGCACCAGGCTCCATGAAACAGACTCTGCATCTTATTTAAAAGGTGGATGGGTCTTTCTTTAAACACCCCAATTCTATCTTGTTACAGGGCTAGGGAGCAATGAGGATAATAATTATGATTTTTTTAGGCTTTTCTCAACTGAAAAAGAGTTTGCTGACGGAGAAAAACCTTCAAACAAAAAGCAAGTAAAAACCCAGTGTGTATCCATCCCTTCAGTGGTGATTATTGCTCACTCTTGATTTAACCAAGTGGCTTTGATGAACACAAAAATAACTTTAGGCATACAGTAAAATATCAATTTCTTGTCACTAATCCTTAATTTGAGTGGAGAACTAAATAAAGCAATGAACAAAACTTCTCTTTGCATTTTACACTCTGAAAAATGTTCCTTTCCTAGATTACACATTAGGAGAAAATTTTAAGCACTGCTTGAAACGAACGCTTCTACAAGAAATTTTCAATTACACAGCACTCTTTGATCTATTAAAAGGATTTTGTGATTAATATCTGTGCTGACTACACAGAAATCCATCTGTAACTCAGCTGCTAAATGCCAGTCATCAAGGAAAAGCCCTGTATACACTTAATGTGTCCTGTGAAAAGGATTTGTGTGCATGTATATATAAATATCATGAAATAAGGTATTTTTACCCATTTGCCCAAATACCATGGGATCACAACACACTCCTGGCTCCACTGAAGTTAATATTAAAACACAATAAATAAAGTTGTCTGAACTCTGTCGGAAAGCAGAGAGCTGGAATAAACACACTTCCCTGCTCTCTTGCCTTTTCCCAGGGCTGTGCGTGGAGCTTTTGTCCCTGTCAGTGCCACCCCAATTCCTGTTTCATGTGGCCCCTTCCTTTGTCTCACAGGCATTTTGTGGCTCACAAAAACAGCCGAGGGATGGGTTTGTTCCCCCCTCGGGCTCAGAGCTGCTCTTGAAGCATCCGACAGAAGGGAACTGCAAGCAATAATCCCCAAACTCTAATGCCAAGAAACAAAGCTCCAAGTGCAGCAAAACAACTCAGGAGCCCAAGTCTGGGTGCCAGAAGTGAGGCAAAAGAGAGAGCTGTGCCATAAAACCTCCGGGCAAACCCAAGATGCTGGAGGATGAGCCCTTATTCTGTTGTCCAGAGGGAGCAGAGACCATGGCTCCACATCAGCCTCTTCTCTGGGGAATTGGGCCTTTTTCCCAAGAGAAACCCCCAGCTACTGATAGTTTTAAGCGGCCCTGAGGTGGAGCAGTGCTCTGGAGCTTGGCCCTGATGTCCTGGGCATTGCTTTGATGCGTCAGAGCCTCCCTGGACAAGGTCATTGGGTGCAGGTAGAAGCTTGAGCCAAGAGCAGATCTTGGTCTCATGGGTCCAGCTCAGCTTCTCTCTCAGTGACAATGACCCCAGGCAACTGCAGGTCACAGAACTGACAGTGGAGGTTACTTTTTAATACTTTCATATTCCAGAAATAAATAAAAAATACCCATCCAAAAATATCTTTAATTTGCTAGGTCAGTTGAAGATGTTAGCATTGAGCTAACTTTAGGATAGGCTCCTTCCGATTTTTTTCTCACATGGGACTCTGGTTGCAGAGAAGAGCATAAATCAAAATGACAGAAAATTATATACTGCAGCTGAACATTGAGCTGTCAGCACTCCTGGCCAGTGCACAAACTCGCTTGTGAAAAATCAACTACAGCCTTGGGAAACACTCTCTTCCGTAGAGCAGGACTCCTTGGAGTGGCTGAGCACCACGGCCTGGAAGTGTACTCAATTTTCCAGCCCAAATTGGCCGTGGCACAGTGAAATGTGGCACTCCACTTCTGCACTGCCTTTGGTGGCCACCTTGCTGGCAGACAAAGGGGTCAGGGGAAGGAGTGGCTTAGCACAGGATCCCTCTGAAATCCAGGGTGGTCCTCCCTGGTCCCTCTGGGGACACAGGGTGATGTTAGGATTAGAGAGAACGTGTTCTTCAAAAGAAAAGCCACCCAACAGGACCAGTGCATCACAGCACATTAACATGATGAACTATTTTTAACATGATGCAACTCAGTGGTCCTGAGGCTCCAGTTACTCGTGTCTGTCAAACACTCCTCAGGAGATGACTAAACATCCTCCTCTCCCAGGGGCCATTTATCACTGTCAGGGCTGCAGCAGCTCTGTGGCCCCTTGTGCTCTGAGCCAGACCCTCAGCCCATACTAAACTGGTTAGTTCAGATCAGTGCTGCACTTGGAGGCATCAGGAAGCAGCAGGGTGCTGCAGGAAGAGTTACTTCACTTGGGAAGAGAAGCTCCAGCTATCAGGGAAACTCCAGTATCAGAACTACCGACTGTTAGAAAGCGATGGTTTCCTCCTGGTGAAGCACAGAACCAAACTGTAAGGGCCTGATTTGAAAAATCAGCTTCTGCAAGAGTAAGAAGGTTCCCTTACTGTGTGAGTCAGACTTCCACTGGATAAATCTGTTCTGACAGGCTGGATTCCCTGCCTACACTCAGCTATCAGGAATGGTCTCGAGTTGCTCCGACTTCTGTGCAATTTTCTGGGGTGGTTCACCCAGATGCAGCTGAACATCTCTGAGGGATGAAGGGATCTATGCTGGCTTGCCCGGTCCTTTCAGGAACTACTGGGAGTCTTTGAAGCAAATACAGGGAAGATGATACATAGAAAGATGACCCCAAACCCACAGATTTTGAGTTAATTCTTTTGTTTCCCACACCAGTCAGGATTCCAGGTGTGGTCTGTGGCTTGAAGAGAGGATTTGGATGGTGCTGTCAGCCAGTTCCAATGGCACTCTTGTGGGGAATCACTGCTGGAAAGGGAATTGGACCTGCAGAATGTGGAATGTGGCTGGGTCCTAGGAGCTGGGAGCCAACCATCCCAGCAGGAGCCAAGAGGGGACTTCTGAGCTCCAGGCCCACCCCTCATGCTGTCCTAGAAAACTTCACACACCGGTTGGAATGGCCTTCTCAGCGCCTCACTTGTGCTCTTCTCCAACAAAACACACGGGGAACAAAAAGGAAACAGCTGGATTACTGCATGGGCAAAATACTGAAGTGACAAAAGCCCAAGTGAAGGCAGCTGACATGGATAGTCATGGCCACAGGGATGGGAACAGCCTGGGGATCCAGCTCAACCTGAGACCTGCCGAAACTTGACTTGAGAGGGCGAGAGCAGATGGGGATTGATCGACACCTGATCGGTATCACAGGTTAAAATTAGCTCTTACACAGCCCTTTAGAAATCGGGGTGGGTAGGGAAAACACCAAGCAGGGCCAAAGCAAGGCACCAAAGTGGATTTTAAAAAGACAAATGATCCCCCATTGTGCAGTGCCACAGAGCTGCGGTCATTTGGCAAACCTGATCCCAACGCTGCTGTCCCCCTGAGCTCCCCAGCAGCACCCCTTTGTGTCACACAGCAAACCCCACCCCACAGCTCACCCTCTGTTTGACCCCCTGAGCTCCCCAGCAGCACCCCTTTGTGTCACACAGCAAACCCCACCCCACAGCTCACCCTCTGTTTGACCCCCTGAGCTCCCCAGCAGCACCCCTTTGTGTCACACAGCAAACCCCACCCCACAGCTCACCCTCTGTTTGACCCCCTGAGCTCCCCAGCAGCACCCCTTTGTGTCACACAGCAAACCCCACCCCACAGCTCACCCTCTGTTTGACCCCCTGAGCTCCCCAGCAGCACCCCTTTGTGTCACACAGCAAACCCCACCCCACAGCTCACCCTCTGTTTGACCAAGGCATCTCTGTGTCACCACTCAGACTTCCCACTCACTCCCTGATTAAACAGCACCAACTCCTGCTCCATAAAATGAGATAAAAAAGCCTGAGACCATTTCTCCTGACAGCATATTCGTCAGGGGCTCTTACCATGGCTGTGAAATATGCAAGACTGGATTTAACAAGGTTTTCTTTATGAGGAATGCAAACAGACACTGTAACCTCTGCTGGTTGATTTGGACAGATGCAATAATTAGACTTGGTGCCACCAATGAAACTCTCCTTTTTTTTTTTTGTGAAACAAGCAGTTTAATCAGTTTGGCACTGAAACCCCATATAAATCACAGGGATCTGACAGGTCACTGATGGACAGCTGAGGGATGGTTGTAAAGCTCATTTCCTGGTCATACAATGAGAGACAAACCTGCACCAAAGTCAGCAACAGCACCCAGGGCTGGAGCAGCTCCCAGAAATCCAGGGAACCCCACACCCGGTCCCCTCTCATGTCAGGGACAGCTCTCCCTGGGATAGGAAGAGAGGCTTTTGTGGTTAAAAAACTGGATTTTGGAGAGCTCCAAGCAAAGCAAACCAGTGTCAGAGCAAACCAGCATCCTCAACTGCTCTTCTCTTGCCTCCCAGAACTTCACACGCCACTAATTGTGTTTAATTGCGACTCACTTAAATTCAAATATCCACAAACGGGTAGAAATTACAGCCAAATTCTTTGCTAACACCTGAAGGAAGTCTGTGGGCTTGCAAATTAATTGTTCCCATTTATGTCAAACTGCTGCAGTTTTAGCTGAGCAGAATAAACCAGCTTAAGTACAACACTTCTCCAGGCAATATATCTCAACATGTGGGAAATACTAAGATTGAGGGCATAGGGAGTTATCCTTCTGCATAGTTTACTTAAAAATAAAATAAAATAAAANAGGGACACCTTTCTCTATCCCAGGTTGCCCCAAGCCCCGTCCAACCTGGCCTTGGACACTTCCAGGGATCCAGGGGCAGCCACAGCTTCTCTGGGCACCCTGTGCCAGGGCCTCCCCACCCTCACAGGGAACAATTCCTTCCCAGTATCATATCCAACCCTGCCCTCTGGCAGTGGGAAGCCATTCCCCCTTGTCCTGTCACTCCATGCCCCTGTCCAAATTCCCTCTACAGCTCTCCTGTAGCCCCTTTAGGCACTGGAAGGTTGACATTCCCCAGATCCTTGTTTTTCTGAATTTCAAGATGTTTCTTGGGGTGAACACCTGTACTTTTCAAATATACATGTGCTGAAAATTTAGTTGGAAGTGTTGTTTAATTGGAATTAGTTTGTTTCTAATGACTTGGCTGCATGGAGATGCTCTAAGCAAAGATCTCAGATACACAATTTCAGAAATAACTGCTTAGAAGAAGGTGCTGAGAGCACTGGTAGGGCTAAAAGAAGTGCATGAGGAGTGCTTGGTGTCCCTGCTGCACTCTGCTCTACCAGGTTTTCCACCAGGTCTTTTTAAACTGCCAAGATCTGGTGCAGGACATCATTTTGGGAAGCAAGGAAGAGGTTGAACATGGGAATAGTAACCACAGATATGAAGAGGTTCAGGACGAGCAAGTGGGACTTTGTCAAAATAAAGAATTTAAAGGAGCAGAGGTGAGAGAACAGAGCAGGAGCTGGAGGCTGGCAGGAGCAAAATTCCCTCCAAAATCACATATAAAGCTTGGGAGAGAGTCAGCACAAGTATTTCCCACACCACTCTCCACAGGCATGACATTTACTCGTGGTGATTGCAAATTAACCCCTGAACAATCCCAACTCCTGGCATTTCTGCAGGATGCAGTGCACCCTCCACTCACTGAACACGCAGCGTTGAGGAAGCGGATGACGACAGCTGTTTTCCTCCACCCATCCCTATTTATTTTCTCTCTCAGGAAACCCAGCACATGTGAACATGCCAGATTAAGAGCTCTGGAGATTACAAATCCTGAAATTTTGTGTAGAGGACATATACAGATCCATACAGTAAGAAACAGGCACGAAGGAAGGCAGGATGGTGATGGGGAGACGTGATGTGAAGTGCTGCTGTTGGGACAGAGGGTACTCCTGGCTGAATGCTCTCATGTCATTACACCAGAGCATGAGACTTCATTAGTACTGCCTTCTTTCCCCTACCTCCAAAATCCCTCATGGAAAAATGCACTGGAAAGTCAAGCTGGTTTGAACAAATATTTAAACAAGCAGAGCACTGGTGTTCCGGCATCTGGGCAGCAATTTTCCTGTCAAAACTGCAGAGCTCTCTCATCTTGCACAGCCAGAGCAGTTCAGCAGGGGCCAGGCATTAAAAGTGTGCATACCAGCGTTATGGTGGAGGAGAGGGAGCAGCACACATGCCTGATCTGGTTTTGGACTGGTTCCCAGCCTGCTTGTCCTGAAACAGCTGCACACGTGTCCTGGGAACAGCTGGTACGGCAGGGAGAGCTGGAACCTGGTGGGCACAGGATGGGGGGACACCCAACCAGCCTCTTCTGCCTCAAAGGGCTCTGGTCCCTTCTTCTCTGCCCATAATCCAGGTATCTTGTGGGCTCTGAGCTGCTGTGGTCCCATCCAACCCTGATTCCAAAGGTGAAGCCATCATAGCTCAAAAGCCTGACTCCATGCTGGGCGATGGATACTGAATTTGATTCCTGAGAAGACACAGGTGGAAGGGAGGTACTGCATCAGGGACTGCCATCCTCAGCCCCATGGAATCCATTTCAATCCATCTTATGGAGTGATGGAGTGCACTGGTAATATTTGTTCAACATACTCCTTCAGGCCAACCAGAACAGCCAGAGGTGCACATTCACCCTCAGTCACCTGGGGTTTCCCATCAGGCTGGCCGAGACCCATTTCACCCAGAACTGTGTGTCCAAAACCAAGATACTCTGCCCAGACTGGTCACCTGAACCTCTTCAGGAGCCTCCTGCTCAGGACAGACAGGTCCCTCCATGGGGAAAGGGAAAAGTACACACAGAGCCATAGAATCACTTCGATTGAAAAGGCCTCTGAGATCATCGAGTCCAACTGTTCCTCCAGCACTGCCAAGGCCACCACTGACCCATATCCCCACGTGCCACATCTACAGCTCCCTTAAATCCCTCCGGGGATGGGGACTCCACCACTGCCCTGGGCAGCTCTTTCCATGAAGAAATTGCTCCTGATGTCCAACCCAACCCTCCCCTGGCCCAGCCTGAGGCCGTTCCCTCTCCTCCTGTCCCTGTTCCCTGGGAGCAGAGCCCGACCCCCCCCGGCTGCCCCCTCCTGTCAGGGAGTTGTGCAGAGCCCCAAGGTCCCCCCTGAGCCTCCTTTTCTCCAGCCTCAGCCCCTTTCCCAGCTCCCTCAGCTGCTCCTCATCGGATTTGTTCTCCAGACCCTTCACCAGTTTTTTCCCCTCTTCTTATTCATCCCATGTTCATCCCAGTTTCTTAGATAACAAGTCTGGATAAGAAATAACCTTTGGAAGAGATGATTCTTTTCCCTACTGACTCTATTTAAACCAGATGACAAGCTCATACCCCAGAGCTAGTTCTGGGACAGCCAGAGTTAGGTGCAAAGAATCTGTCTAACTTTTAATAAAGTTTAGGTAAAGTTTAGCGAGACAAATCCAACCCCTTGTTTTCCTGCAGGCTGTGAGCTCATGGTGGAAATGAGCCATGGATGCCAGGCACGGTGGTGTGAGTGCAATGACCCCCAGGCTGGGCTGGGGTGCACTGGGGGACCAGAAGCTCTGACTGAATATGTGGATGCACCAAATGCTGCAGTGCAAGCACAGCACAGCTGTTTCCAATAAAAGCAAAGCCTCCCTCTCCCCCTCAAAAGTTAAACGCACATTTGCTTGTTTTCTGAGAAAATCTGAGAATTGCCCCTGCTCTGCCAAACTATCCAGTCTAACAGGGTGTTTGCAAGCACCCTGAGACTCAGCTCTGCCTGCTTGGATTAATTATTGATGACCTGCTCGGCTTTGCCAGATGACCTTACTCAATTCGGTAGAAAATAATTTTAAACGCCCCTGAGAAAGAATTTGGACATAAATATTTTCTTTGTGCACACACACAAACAGATGTGCATCTTAAACGGAGCTGATGCATTAGCTATTAATCAGACTTAATATTACACAGGAGTGAGAAAGATTAA
This sequence comes from Falcunculus frontatus, assembly GCA_013398115.1. Taxonomy (NCBI): domain Eukaryota; kingdom Metazoa; phylum Chordata; class Aves; order Passeriformes; genus Falcunculus; species Falcunculus frontatus. The sequence goes on along the minus strand of VZRV01001011.1, from coordinate 100,333 downwards.
TTTCAAGGGTTGAATGTAAAGCTCAGTGGTGCTCAGACATCTTACTCTGTTAGATACTTTTAAAGACCTTAGCCTAAGAGAATATTTCATTGCTCTCCTTTAATACATCACTTACAAAATCCCTGTGAAAGGTGTAAAATGAATGCTGGCTTCTGCGTTTGCAAAGGATCTCATGGAGATTTAAGTCACAGAACTCTGGCAGATGCAGATTCTAGCAAGAAAGGAGCTTTGCAGATTATAAAAGAAAGAAGTCTTAATTTAAGGTTTCAAATACTGTTTGGAGAAGTTTGATTTAAAAAGTATTAGGCCAGATTGGCACTGATAATGCAACCCTCGAGACAAGACACTCCAAGTTACAGCTTTAAAAGACTGTTTCTCACCAAAGAAGAATTTGAGCTACCCTAAGGAGAATAATATTTGTCTCCAGATGCTGCTCACTCAATCAGCTTTAATTTTAAATGAGAATGAAACTATGAGCTATCTGTGCCACTCCCAGGAAACCCAAGCAGACAGACATGCAGCCAGTTCTCCTTCCAAAGGGCAGGAACAGCCAATTCACACACGTGTTGGGAACCAGCACCACCCTGCTCCAAAACCTTTCTCACGTGGGAAGCCAAAAAAGCACCTACACTGGAAAATTCAGGCACAATTTATATTTTTGTCTGCACAGTTGTTCAGCCTGGACAAGGCAATGGCATGGGGTCTGTCTGACTTCTCTTCCCAGACCAGATTCCAGATAGGAATATTATATCCGACCTCACTCAAGGATGTCAGGAACCCACCTGCTTCTAAATGTGCGCATGTTGAACTGATATAATAAAAAGGAATACGTATTTGGGTTAAACCCCAGGAGTTCTGCCTCAGCTGTGAGTCAGTGCGTGGTTTATGCCCTCTGGAAACACCTGAGCATGCAGAGCCCACCCAAACAACTCAGCCCTGCTCCTCAGAAACTCCCGCCACTTCTAAAGCAGAAGCTTTGCCACAGTTATTCCAAATTGTGGCTCATTTGCTTAAGCCACTCTGTAAATGAGATCTTCATAATCTCCTCTTTGGAAGTTTCCATGACCTGAATGTCTGCCTGCCTTCCCTTCCATGACCACAGTGCCAAGGAAATCAGACTTCATTTGCCTGGGAGATACATTTACCAATATCTGGAAGTGTCCAAGGTCAAGTTGGACGGGGCTTGGAGCAACTTGGGATAGTGGAAGGTGTCCCTGCCCATGGCAGGGGGTGGAACAAGATGGGCTTAAAGGTCCCTTCCAATCCAAACTATTCCATGATTCTCTGAAGTGACGGAGCTGATCAGCTTTGTTTTTTGCATTGTCTCACAGATGAAAAAACCCAGATTTGCTGAGCTGTTGAGCAAGTAATGAAGGAAATGTTGTGCCATGTGCCTGCAGCCTCCAGGATACTGCATGGGGTTGCTGGGGAGAAGGATCCTAAATCCAGCAGAAAACAATACAGTTCTGAGTATGAGAAAAACACACAGATCAGTATGGATCAGCAACAGGCAGCCCACACTGGATCCCTTTTATTTTTTAATTGACAATGGGGACCTCAGGCCAGGCCGCCTCGCTCCAGAGGAAGGCAGGATGTCCTCTGCAGATTAGGCTCACAAAGGTGGGAAGCTGTTCAAAGGATGAGGACATGCTGCATTTACGGACCACGCTTCATCCAAGGATCCCAGGCTCTTTGGAAGCACTGCAGGAAACGTGCAGCACCGCTGCCCTGGAAACCAGAGTGCAGCAGGGAGGCAGCAGGGATGGCTGAGGCCTCTTCCTCCTCCTCCTCCTCCTCCTGGCTCTCCTCCACCCAGGCAGGACGCGGGAGGGAAGCCAGGGAGCACATTTTTCAAGGTGTCAAACCACATCTAGGCTCGTGCTTAAGAATGGATTACGGAAAGTGCTCTGAACTAACATTGTTAGTGCAGGGATTAGAGCCCCGAGCTCCTGGCGCTCAGCCCTCTGCTTGGACACGGGGAACAGGCCAAGGTTTGTACCTGCTTCCTTCCAGCTCTGAGCTCCAGCTCCTCGGATGGAGGCTGCTCCTGTGTCCCACTTGCTGTGTGCTCTTTGCAGACTCAGAGCCAAGCCCTGGCTGAAGCCTTACAAGAGTTTGGTCAAATACCGAGTCCCAGGCACATCGAGGGGGATTTTGCTCTATGTTGTCAAACAGATAATCCCACATTTGCAACAACTGAGTGATGAATACTTGGGTTTGGGCAGTGAAGCATTTGGGATGCTTGGTTTCAGTTCAGGGAGTTGCACAGGTTCGGTCTGTGGCCTGTGCTAACTTCCACATCCTCCACCATCATTTTCTCTGTCGGTCTCTGGCTGCCACTTTCATAAATACAATGGTTAATAAATACTATGGCCACGTCCAAATAGCTTTTTAAAATTAGTTTTTGTGGGACTGACTGGACATTTTCCATGGCAGTTTATTGCTGTCTGTTATCACACAAGCAAACCACAGCCTGGAACCACAAAACCACACAGCAGGATGAGTTTGTACCACACCTGGCACACTCAGAACAGCACCAGGCACCACTGCTGCTTTCAGACCCTGCCACATTCACCCTCGTAGGGCTGAGATGGTTTCTGAGTCAGCTCTTCGTGAGCTCCAAGACCCAGAAGCCAAGGATCAGGCTCTGCAGGGTGCCCAAGAGGGCTGGGAATGAAAGGGGTGCCCAGATGCTTCTCCATCTGCAGTGTAGTTGGCAAGGCTTTCCCATTTCTTAGGATCAGACTGAACTTGGGACATTTCTTAACCAGGAAATCAATAAAAAAGACTTACAGCTTTAGAACAGAGGAGGAAAAACCCCAAACAAACAAGAGCAGTGGAATGGTAACTGCTTCACCTTCTTGGTATCTGCAGTATTTGCTTTTATCTGAGCATTGTGGTAGAGAGCAGTTTCCTCCCTTTGCATCAGCATCAAGTGAGGACTGATCCTTTCTAGAATGAACAGCCCATAATACTGGTTTTAGCTGTGCTTCTGTAACCCAACCCGGCTTAAATGAAGTTTATTTACATACCATGCTCGATGTCTTTGAGAAAATCTACTACTTAAAATACTTCAAGGGTCTACTTTGTACTGGAGGTGGGACAGCCAAGGCTGTGGTCTGCACATATTGCTAAATTCCGAAGGCATTTCATGGTGGAGATATTTGTCTATGGAGTTAAAAACAACCCAACAATAACCCAATCCCCTTCCAACTGCATTCAAGGCAGCACAGAGCAATCTGTGGAAGGCTGATCAACCCTCTGCTGTTTTTTCTCAGTCTAAAATGAAGCAGTGGCTTGGTGTGTGTCTGCTATGTAAGTATAATATATATAAAGAATTTTTTTGAAACAAACCACCCAAGCCCTTGCATGGAAAGGGCTTTACTAGATCATAAAAAGAGAGGCTTCATCTTCATCAAGTAAAACATTAAAGGAAATGTGCTAACTTACAGCACTCTACATTAATGCTCAGCAATGTAAAGAGTTTAATTGCCTGTTGCTTTCCCACCATAAATTACTACCTGCAGCTAATGGAAAACCTTCCTCCAGACCTGTTTATGCACCTCACTCCCATTTCATACTCTCACATGGATGGAAAAAACAGCAAGGCAGCCTGGAGTTGTCTGAAGTCCCTGCAAATGGGCATGTCCTGAGAAAGTAATGAACATTTAAAAATACCATATGTGTTTGGTATAAGTTGCTTGAGCAGCTCATCACATATGCAACACTCTGCAGGTTTTATGATTGTTTATATTTGAATTTAATAATTACCCAGTCAATGTTAAACCATGCTGCCACTCACACACAGCTGTTTCCTACCCAGGAAAGGGCACTTCCTTCTTTCGGGGGAAAAAGGATCATAGAACCATGAAATCCTTTGGGTTGGAAGGGACCTTAAAGACCATCTAGTTCCATCCCAGAGAAAGGGGCAGGTGGCTTGAAGGAGGAAGAAAAAAATAGCCATCAGAGGGATGCAGAAATGCAAGGTGACATTCGGACCCGGGTTTCACTACTCTGCATCTGGGAGATGCTTGTTAGATACAAACCCAGAACAACAAGCCAGAGTCCCAACCACTTTCCCAAAGGATTAATTAAGGAATCCTCCTCCCAGCCCCCATTCAGAAAAAATCTGGCTGGAAACTAAGTAACAGCAACTGTTTACCCCATTAGAGCTCTGCAGTAAGAAAGGACAGCCTCCTACAGCTTCCCACAACTTCGGGCAAGATAAACATCTTTGTTGTAAGGCAAGAGCCTCTCGAGTTTTATTGATGGAGACAGAAAGTGCCAGAGAATGGGAGCTGCTGAATCCAGCCTCTGATTAGCAATTAAGCACTTGGAGAGGGGCAAGGCTCTGGGCACAACGTCCTCCCCACTGATTCATAGAAAACCTTCTCACATAAATTAGCCATCCCTGTGATTTTAGTGCTTGGCTATGCCTGTGACAAAGGAGCCTCACGGGGCTCTGTGCAGCCATCGGATCCAGCCTTTCCGGCCTGAAAATCTGGGGGAAGGCCCAGAGGGCTGCAGATAGACCTGTGCCCCCCTCACCACATGGGGACAAGCCCCAGGGTCACCCACACAGCCCCAGTGGTGCAGGGAGCCTCCAGGATGCCATGCTGCATCGGGCATGATCCCTTTGGCTTGAACTCCCACAAATACCAAGAACAGGATGGGAGACAGGCAGGCTCTGTGCATGGAGCTCCCTGGCTTCCTGCTCCAGGCCCTGAGCAACCTGGGCTAGTGGAAGGGGTCCCTGCCCATGGAACTAGATGGTGTTTAAGGTCCCTCGCAGCCCAAACCATTCCATGATTCCCTGTGCACCACGGGCTGGGGTCCAGCCTCATGCAGGCCTGGGGAGCAGCACCCACCTCCACAGCAACGCTGTGATTTACTCTGGCAGATGAAGGAGAGCTCAGATCAGGTATTTTCTCTACAAAAGGTGTTACATAAACCCAAAGGCTGTTCATGCCAGCAGCTCACATCCCTAACTGAAATCCATGAGGAGGCTCCATGCTCGGGCTGAGCTGATGGATCCTCCCGACACGATGTGCCCAGAGAGGTTTAGAGAACTCATCTGACACTGCTGAGGGCTTTGCTTCCCCCTAAACCTCATTCCCCCATGAAAAGCTACAGCTGAGAAGTCCTGCTCCTCGGAGGGAGCACTGGTTTTTATCACATGGTAACAATGAGTACATCATGAAATCATTTAATAGTTCTCATTAAATGCCTTGCTGGAGAGCAGCCCTGATTTATGGACACTACGCCGTGGGTATAAATAAAGCTGCACTTTGCTTGTAACACAGCTGGTCAAGAAAATTAATGTTTTGTTTTCCACAACCTTTGTACTCTCCCCTTCCTCTTGCTACTATGGCAAAGCTCAAGGCGTGTAACTCGATCGCTCTGGAGAAGAGGAGACACATCCAAGGGCTCGCAGGGGCCCAGCCCAGCCTCCAGAGGCAGCTTCCCAAGGGCAGCCCTGCACTCCAGCCCTCCCGGAGCCACCGCCCTTACACGTGGATGTACCTCCCTATTTGAAAACAAAACCCCGAGTGCTCACAAGCAGCCTTGCCTCTTGTGCTTGGAAGTGTTGCTGGAACGGCCTATCTTGGTTAAGTTCAGGTCCAAGAAATACTGATATATTTAGCACCGCTGCATAACTTTCCATCCTTAGAAGCCCAGTATTCCTTTTTCTTTCGTGGCCAGGGAATAGGACAAAAGCCACTCAAACCAGATGTACATCCGTCTCCAGAGGAGAGGAAATATGAGGCCGCTGTGACACAGGACAGTGGCCAGAGACATTTTTTAATGCTTATATTAACCATGGCACCTAATCCTAAGCAAACACTTCATCAGTTGCACAGTGGTTTTTTTTTTTTTCAAAAGACCTTTTAGTCCCAGCACAAGGTGTTCACTGAGCGTGTGACTGAGCACAGGGAAAACTGCACTTCCAGGCCAGGCAGATGTTGAGGAGGCTTAGGAGAGAGTCATTTTAAACAAGGAAGGGGAGCTGGGCTTTGCAATCATATGGTTTGCATCTGGAATTTACAGGCACGATAATTTTATAACCCTCTCCTTGCAGTTTTGAAGCAATGCAATATTCTTTGCTGCTGCAGGGACAGGGCTGCAGGAAACATCCTCCTGCATCTGACAACTTTATGTGGCCCTGAGCCTGCACCCTGTGCTGTAAAACAGGCAGTGGGAAGCTGCCAGAGCCGCTGGGGTGCATATGGGCACTTGTATTTCATGGGCATTAAAACATGAAGTCTTAAAATCGACCGATTTGCTTCTGCTCACAGCCAGGCCTGTTCTATCTGGTTGATTTTATAGCATATATGAGCTTTTCTTCGTAGAAGTCACTTTCTAGTGACTTTATGTACTTCTTTTCTGGTTGAAACCAAGAAACCTCTTACTCAACCAACCATTTTTCATGTGTACATAATACATGAGGCTGCAAAATGACTGCAAGAAGAGACTTTGGGGCAGGAGGACTCAAAGCACTGAGATAGCTGAGAACAAAACAATGAGAAAATCACCTCTAACCATAGCAGGAAATGTGGGAAAGATTAACTTCTTTTTAAGAGCAATATTTTTACATTTCCACAGACAACAGCCCCAGCACAGTCCCAGCTGTGTGCATATTCCAGGCACTAACTGTGCATGGACTCACAATCTGCCCAAACTCAAACCTTAGCTATCATCAAGCTTAGTTTAGCCACATATTTGGCCTCTAAACACGAAGAAATTAAGAGTTTTTCCTTGGGAGGCAACGCAGATTTTGGCAACCGCTATTGAGTTTGAAACATTTGAAAGTAATTGCTAATGCACAAAGAAGCTGGAATTGAGGAGAATTTTCCCCAGGTTGGAGATCAGTGCTGGTTTCCACTCCAACAGCTATTGAAGTCAGTCAGACTCAGCCCAACATGCCCTACACAGATGTCAGCACCATCCCCAGAACACGGATACTCACAGACACATACATGCATTTGGATGTCTATTTCTCTGTAGACGGGGAAAATTTATATTCAATTACCTTCCTTTAAAATGATACATAAAGCAGGAAGACAACTCGTTTCAATAGGAAAAATTTATCGCACTAGTTTCTAGGGTGTACTTATTCGTAATATAAATTTCTGCTAGGTGATGGATTCAGATGAATCTGACCTAAAGACTCTGGCTCTTCTCTCCTACTAGTTCCTATCTTAATAATTAATAAGGATTTAATTTTTTCTTGGAATTTAGTTATGTAAAAATACATCAGTTTTGCAGAGGTCATTAACTCCAGGGTTTCTACTGAGCCACAGGGACTCCACAGCTGACCTTGGGCTGGTGCAGGTTCCAATCCAATTTTTCTTGCTATGAACCTTTGTTTCATTTCATTGTTCGTTGGGTTTATGAGAGAGGCTGGGAAAGAACAGAGGACATGGAGAATCTACTTTTGCTTCTGACACTGGTGTGTGACCTCGGGTACATCACTTGGCCTTTCTTGGTTTCCACAACTGAAAAATGAGAATAACAACACCTTGCTCCTTTGTGTGAGCACCTCGAAACTTCATTAGGGAAAGAACAGATACAGAAGAGTGAGGTGTTTCCAGACCCTCCAAGATGAGGCAGGGAGAAGATTCAGAGTGATGGATGAATCTGTGGCCAAAAAGAGGATGGATCAGTCACAAACTGTTTGGGATGATGCCCTGGCCAGCTGGGAGCCATAAATGGATTTTGGCATTGACTTCAAGAATATCAGAGTTTGACCTTCTACATTGCAGGACCTCATCTGTAAACTAGAAATAACAGGATTTCTGTCGTCCCATTCCCTCTCTCCAACACAGATTTTGCATCCCTTAAGGACACACTGTGTCTTCCTAAGATGTTAAACTCCGTTTTGGTGGGAACCTGGAGGAAGACTGAAAGGCAGTGAAACAACCCTGCAAGGAACACAACCAGCAGTAAGAGGAAGAAGAGTGAGAGAAAGTAGGGAGGAGTTGTTTGTGAGTCAGCATTGAGCCCCTTTGGACTGAAGCAGCCACGTGGTGTGGGCACAGCAATTCCAGTGATAAATTGTCTCTAAAGTATGGGATAAACCCTGGTCTCTCTGAGCAGCTTCCTTTGACTTGAGTGGGAATTGCTTCCTCACAGCTGAGAGCAGGATTTGTCTCTCCATGTGTAATGATAAAAAGAGGGAAGAAGAGCCTTCTCAGATGATCATCACAGAAATGATCTTGGCCTTTCTAACACTGATACCAAGAATTCAACTGCTAAGCCCCCCTCGTGATTGCATTTCTGCCAGCATAAATTTAGAAATTCAGGTTGTTGGCCTGTGTGCAAGGACGTTCCCTGCACAAAGTTTCTACTAAATATTTACAAAAAAGCAATGGCCCCGACTTCCTTCCAGCCATACCCATGGAATCACAGCATTGTTAAGACTGGAAAAGACCCTGTGCAAACCCCTGGCCCCGCAACACATCGGGTCCTTCTGATGCCTTAGGTTTTAACTTTTCTATTTTCAAATTCTGTACTGCTTAGAGTGTAACTCTGAAGTTCCTTGGAGCCTGTAATTCCTGCTCTCTCGTACTGGGTAGACATAACAAAGCCTCTCCAGGCTTTGCCTTCAAGGACAACCAGGCTGTTTTTAGGCCCAAAATGTGTAAACTAAAGATTCTAAGGGGGGCAAGCTGAGGGGCGTTACATCGCTAAAACTGGGGCTTTAATTGGAGAATTAACCCTGATATGCAAATGGTCCAAACCTATAAAAGTGTGAAGAACTCGTGACCTGTCGTCCATCTTGGGGTCCAATTTTGGAAGCAGCCTCTGGCTCCCCCAGGGTGTACCTTGAAGGCCCTTCGAATAAATACCTGTCTTTATTCCCTTACTCTTGTCTAGTCTCTGTTTCTAGGTGGCTGGAGGAGGCATCACTTCCCCCTGGACAAGGGGGGTGGCAGCAGCTACTCCTCAGAGCAGGTACTTACAGTCACTGCCCCACGGAAAGGAACTGCTGCCAGCAATTAAAGGTAGCAAGCCATTCCTTGCTTACTGTAAATATTTTACAGCCAGTAATTACAGCCTGTTTCAATCCTCCACCCTAGAAAAAGCTCCCTTATTCCCAAGGCAGGGGCAATCCAATTGTGACTGCTTCTTCCAACACCTCCAGCTTTCTTTTGGAGTTCTCCTGGAACTCCCCCAGCCTCCAAGGGACTACGACCAGCAGTCTGGCTGTCCCTGAGGGAGGTGATGGCTCTGGCTCTGGCCTCAAACAGGCCGAGCCACTTCTAGCCCAAACAAGAGAATCACAACAAGCAGAGTTGAGAATCACAACTCAGAAAGAGTTAAAATGAAGAGTCCTGCTAACGCTTAAGTGTTACAAATCTTTCCAGTCAAAATAAATTATTCAGGAGATGTCAGCCTCCCATCAGCACCATCTGAGCTACATTTTTAATAGTTCTGTGCACTGAACACGTTCTGTCATCATATCAGTGATACCGAGCTGCGAGACGAGCACGGGGGAAACGCGAGCACGCCGTGAACATGAAAGACGGAGCTGCTTTCTCTGAAGGGCCACGAAACACACGTCGCTCCAGGCATGGGAGGGAGCAGTGGAGAGGAGTCACACAAACAGAAATAATCCACTGACTTCGGGAATCATCGCAGGAGCCTCTTCATTTTCGCTCAGAAGCATTGTCCCACCTGATGGGTAATTCACCCACCGCCTTTCCCTGTCTTAGGTCTCATTTATTGTGAATGAATCCACTCTGTGGCTCCACCAGATTTTTCCAAACATAAGCTGGAATCAGCACCTACCCTCAAGTCTGCTAACTGAGCAATGAAGACTCTTCAGCTCCATGTCTCCAGGAATACTAATAAAAGAAGGGAGCATTTCTTTTTGCCTCAGATGTTAAAATAATCACCTATTTACCCACTGACCCATGTATTAATTTATTTGTCCAAATCACAATCCATGTGGCCAAACCCTTCTGTCTCCCATCCCTGTTTCTGTCCCAGAAGAGGGGAAGACGACCAGATTTCCCACAGGGAAGCTGTTTGGGGTAAGTAACCTATGAGTAGAGTCTCTTGTCCTGTTCAAGGGAAATGGGCTGTTGAGGAATGACCCCAAATTCCCACCCTTCTTGCTTCTGAATAGGAAAACAATTTTGCCTCCAGTGCTGCAGCTTCAGCTGGTTCAGCTCCCACCTGAGTGAGAAGGAGACACAATGAGCCACTGCAAGGTTGCTGCAAATCAAAGGATAGAAAAGGGATGGGGACATGGGAGATCCACAGCCTCCTCCAGCAGCATTGGGAGACCCATCAAACCCCAGCTTCTGAGAAGCAAACACCACCTGGGCCTTCTCTCTTACAAATGAGAGCAGCTGCTGACACAAGCATAGCAGCACCTCAGTGGGTCTGGTTTGCTTTGAGGCTGAACCCAGTAAGGTTAATTAAGGATGTTTTACTAACTGGTTCTCCCGAGACAGGCTTAGATTAAGAGATGGCTGTTCAGGCCAACAAGGCAGCATATGGAGGATGGAAGAAAGGACCAAGGTTTGGCAGGGGTTGTGGAAAAAACGCAGCCTCTTGTTCATGGCTCAGAGGTTCTGATGAGAGCGAGGTGTGAAATCCCTCTGGGTGCCCTCACACACTCCCACCACTGACCCAGAACCTCCCTGGGACTTGAAAGAATTCTACAAAGCACAAAAATGCTGCGGTCAGTCCTGAGTGGGCTCGATGGCTGAGCAGCCAGCAGAGAGAACCCGTACGTGCCCAGGCTGGAATGAAGAAAATCCAAATGCAAATATGCCAAAGGATCGCTCGCAGGAGTCAAGTCCCCTGGGGAGTGGCAGGATGAGCCTTTGCCAACACAGTGGTTTCTGGGAGTTAAAACTGTGCCCAAAGGAGAGCTGAGGGATGCCATCGACCCCAGGGAGTGCAGGAAGGGCACTGAAGCCTGAAGGTACAACTGAACTACAAGCTTGGAGCAGCCACACTCCTGCCCATGTGAAGAAGAGAATAACAGCCCCTGAAATAAAGCCAGAACTCCCATCAATTTCCCTGTTTTGATTTATGCCTGCTCCCTCAGCTGTAAAACAGCTTAACTCCACTCACCTACGGCAGATGGGTTTCATCTGCCATGGCTTTGTACTTCGTAAACTTGGATGCAAGGAGGATGAGCTGGCCCTGTGGTCAGCAAGAGAATGCTTGGTAAGGGCTGATCTGCATCCTGGAGAGAATCCATCATCCAGGCTGGAGCACACAGGATACAAGTGTGGGCTGAGAGTCAGCTACCGTGTGGATGCACCAAACATTTGGTGGAATAAGGGTAACAAGAGAACAGGAAGCCTGAGCCTGCTTACCCAAGGACAGTGATTGTACCAGGGCCTGTTTTCACAGCATACAGTGCATGTCCCTGCAAGACTGTCCTGTGCCACGTGAGGAGGGACATCTGGGTAAACGCCTTCCTTTGCATACCTGGGAGGGTGAGGAACCCTCATCCCATCAAGTGTGATGTGAGCAGAGCACCAGGATGGACAAGCAGAGCAAGGGTGGGGATGGCCAGCTGCTGTTTTTTGGGAGCAACACCGCCCAAGGTATCAGGGAGGTCGATTCCCTTCTGCATCTCCTACTCACCCCATGGAAAAATGGTTTATCTGACATTCACAAAAGAAACACTGATCTTTTCCAGAAGTACTGAGCAGTGGATCAGTACCAAGATCTACCACAAAGAATTAATTCTGGGCCAGGTCCAGTACTGGCTACAGTTATGGTACCTCCAACAGGAATTGTGCTCTTCTAAATGGAATTTCTGGCAAAGATAAAACTGAGTCCCTGCAGTACTCATCTCCCTGAGAAAAGCACATTTCTGAGTACCCTCTGGAAAGCTGTTCCTTGTCATGTTACTCTCCATTCACTCCAGCAGTCCCACTTGTTCCCTGGGAGGCTGAACACAGTTCTAGGTATTTCCAGACCTGGTCTGTGCTAACAAGAAACTCAACCATAGTGCAGCAGGCAGAGGTGCAAAAATGCAGTGACCTTGTGAAGAGCGAAGACAGACCCAACCCAGAGCAATTTGTGTTGTTTGGAGCCAGCCTGGCAGTGGCTGCATTAAGAATGCACGGACTCGAATGTGGAACATGTGTTTGCTGAGAGTAATAAAGCCTGAGCAGGAAAGCTGGGGCTGTTGAGCTGCCTTCCCTCTCTTGGCAGCCTCAAAATTGCTTCTGGTTTACGACTTTGGGGGTGAGAGCATGATCAAACAGGTGGGCTGAGAGGCGAGCAAGGTTTTATCCTGCCATCTGTCCCCAGAAATTGTGTCAGAAATGACCGACAGCGATGGAAGTGGCAGAATTTGGAAACATCAGCAAAGCTGGTGTCAGGTCCAAGCTGGTGCCCGCTCTGGCCATGCCCTGTTTTTTATTTAAACTCCTAAAATCAGTTGCTGTTAACCCCCTGAGCAGCTTTTTTGGATTCTGTGAAATGCTGATCTGCTCCAAGCACCCCATGTGACGGCTGCAGCGGCAGCTGGGAGTGGGGAGCCACCGAGGGTCCCCGGCAGAGAGAGCACCCCAGGAACACCCAGACCTGGGTGACTGCTCTGCAGTCCCAGGAGATTCTGGGACAAAGCCAGCCTGGCTAAACTCCAGTGAGCTAGCCCCAGACAAAGCCCTTCTGCTGGGGAGCAGGAGGATGCACTGGTTAAGGTCTTGCCCAGTGCACGAGGCTGCCAATGTGGGAAGGGTTAAGGTAACCACAGTCCCAGGCTTGTTTACCCCGAGCATTAGAGAGGGATAGTTTGCTGTGAACACACTGATCAATATCTCCCAGCTGCCAGTTTAATCAGGATTAAGTGAGCAGCTATTAATTTTGCTCTTTTCCAACAACATTTAGCCACCATGTGAAAACATTTCTTCCATCACAAACAAATTAACCTTGATATCATCTATCCAGACATCTTAAAGGGACTTAAAAAAGAAAACCCCAAATCAAAACACTAACAAGAAGGGCCAAGACCAATAATCTAGCTTTAATTAGAAGTTTTCCAGCTCGCAGCTCAATGAAGCAGCAGCGGGAGTGCCTGCTCAGAGCCAAGGTGTGCTTGCCTGGCACACGGAGCTGGGTGTTGAGACAAGGCTGGATGGACACCTGCAAAGCCACTTCTGAAGTGTTTGGAGGAGCAGGGAGCAGCCACCAGGTCCTCAGTGCCCCCTCCCAGGCCAATATCAGAGCAGAGACACCTCCCTGTGATGTGACCAGACACAGGTGTCCCCACAGCAGGACAGGTTTGACTCCTCAGGCACCGTTTTACTGCTACCAAGGCAAATCCCACAGCCCCGGAGCACCCAGCCCTCCAAGCAAACTCCAGGAAACATCTGAACAGCCCGACTGGCCCAGTCTGCGGCTCACTCGCAGGCACTGAACATTTTCATCCGTGCAAATTGCTCCTCCTCTGAAACACATCCACCTTGGGCGAGGGGTGGCAGCCGGCCACTGGGCACAGCGTGCGGCCACGCATACAAACACGCCGGAGCAATTCAGCCTGGAGCTCCTCGGGATTGAACTCCCCGGGCTAAAGATGACAGATGCTTCCAGCTCCACGAACAAACGGCCACGGCACAGCCGCTCTGAAGAGCCAGCTTCTGCTGTTTTGTCTTCTTTTTCCTAAAAAGTCTCTTATTCTCATCCACGGGGTGACTCATGGAGGAAGAGAACACATCTTAGGAAGAAGGGAAGCAGGACACACAGAAGCCCAGCTCTGAGCTTTGTAAAAGCCCTTTCTCTCAGCTATTCTGCACATGGCAAAGGCACCAGAAGTTCTCTGAAAAAAAGGATGACAGACGGGGCTGGACTTTCTTTCCAAGCTTCCTCTGAAATCACACTTGGCACAGCAGCCCCGGCCTGTTGAAAGAGCATGGGAACGTGCGTGGCAAGAGCTGCTCTCAGGTTGGAGCTCTCTGGGCTTTTCTAAGCCATCTGGGCTCTGATTTAGCTTTCAAGTCTGTCAGTCCCAAATGAAAAGTCAGCTCCTAACCCAAGGGTTCAGCTCGGGGTCGACAGCAGAGGAGTGTCTGAAGAACTCACTCTTTAATCCTCCTGGTTAACAGCAGTGGGGAAAGGCCTTTGCCACCACAGAGGAAAACTCACCTGATCCTTTCCCATTTCCCGACTCCACTGCCTCATCTAGCTGGAAAAATTCTGCTATTTCCCCTCTGCTGGAAAAGGAGGGAGAGACCCAGTGCAGGCTGATGATTTTCACAGTGCTGGGTTACACAACCCTTCCTCCAGCCAGCAGAGCAAAGCAGTGCCTGAAATGCTGCTGCTCTCCCTCACACCCTGAACAAGAAGTCCGACCTGGATTAAGTTTCCTGCTACTATTCCCAGGTGAAAACCACAATGCCCAGGTGAAAACCACCATGCCCACCATCACGCCCAAGTGGTGAGCAGCCTTAGACCAAACAATTCCAGTGCAAACACCATCTGCTGCAAATCCTCATTCTTCACGTAACTCCAAAGCTTTGTGAGATGCAGGGACATCTGTCTCCCTCCTTTCCCCAGGTGGATCCAGAGAGGTCCTCAAAGAAGGGACAAATTCCAGCCAGGACTCACCAGCTGGTGTGAATTCTGCCCTCTTGGTTACTGTGTGCAAGCCACAAAGACCCAGCCATGGGGTGGGGAAGCGCGTCACGAGTGGTGAAAAGTCTTTTCAGAGCAAACCTCAAAACTCTTTCATTGCAGAGCTCGGCTTCCTTCCGCACAAACCATCTCTGAATTGCAAAGTGACACCCAGCCCTGATTAACAGATGTGTGGCTCTGGGCCTCCACCCTCCCCACCTGTGTGAGGAACGATGCTGATATGAGTTTAACTGAGGAGCTATTGTTCAGAGCAGGCCACGTTAAGCCGTGTTTCGTCCAGAAGAGCAGAGATTGGAGGGAGGTTGGCACATGGCAGGGCAGGTTCAGATAGCACTGAAGGTCAAGCCAGCTCCACCGTGGAGGGCTGGAAGCTTTCAGTGCCAGGTAGGATCGTGGATAAAATCACACTCTCCAAGGACTGGGTATAATCTGGGTGACAGCCGTTACCCAGCGCTGCCTCTGGGAATGGTAAAATAAGGCTTTGCAGTGTTTCTTTAAAGATCTTAGAGAGTTGTGCAAACATCAGGGAACCAAATCTCTCGGTGCTCCCAGGGTGGAACACAAACCGGCTGGGATAACCCACCGAGGCAGGTCTGAAAGTACCAACAACTCTTTCATTTGTTTTACTGAAAGGGAAACTGAGGCCCCAGGGGAGTCGAGCCAACGTTTCCTAATTTGAATGCCTGATGTTAGGCAACTCATCTGCATGAAGAAATAATTTATAATTTTTACTACTACTACTTCTTTTTTTTTTTTAATCAGATTAAAGTATTACAAGGTTGATCCCCTTCCAGACAGCTTGGTTGGCTGCATTGTGTTTCAACACTTGGATTTTTCCCACAAAAACACCACCAATACATTGCAGAAATTTGATCATAGGCCTGCATGTGCTTACACAGAGAGCCTTGAAAATGGCAACACCAAATAAGTATTTCCCACAAAACCAAAAATTCCCTTTGAATATTACAGCTGTTAAGATAAAATATATACTTACTACTCTATAATTAAGAAAGCCTCTGCAACTTTAATGCATATTGCCCTTGATCATATGGAAGCAAGGAAGAACAAAATCATTAGAAGCTGAATTATTCTAAGAGCCTATTATCATGGTGTAATCTTATTAAAGAAAATTCATGCTGGTGTAGCCTCTTACCTTCACCACTTTCAGAAGAGCCATGTGGTGTAGTTCTGAGTGCACAGAGATAATGAAATTGCAGTGAATTATGCGGCCTGTGTATGGCAAAAAGAGCATAATTCCATCCCTTCGAGGAGAGATGCTGATTTTTCTCAGGGAGGCGACACCAGTACTACTCAGTTACTGTGCATAAAGGGACCATTCATCATTATCTGCAGACAAGCAATTTTGGAGAAGATCTCGGGGCTGCCAGTGCAGAAAGGCACAGCTTGCTGCCACGGCTCGGCCAAGAGCCAGTGCTGCCTTCCACAGCTTCCACGGCTTCACTCACCGTGTGTGCCTGGACCTGCCCTCCCAACACCCCGGGCACTGCCAGTGTCCCCTGACACAGCCAGCTGGGCGATGGAAGGTGTCCCTGCCCGTGGCAGGGTGTGCAATTAGATGATCTTTAAGGTCCCTTCCAACCCAAACCATCCTGTGAGGGAGGGCAGTGCCATTGCTCCGGCCTCTCCACGGCTCACTCACCACAGCTGTCCCTGGGGCTACGTCAGGGTGTTGCACACAGGGCAGGGAAATCCCACCTGGATCGGGGTGATGATGAGGACAAAGGATGCCATGAGAGCCCAGGCACAGCAGAACGACCTGTCAGCAGGTGTGGGGGAGCTGACCTGGCCCTACAGCTCCACTTTCCACCAAAACACCACCATAAAACTGGTGAGATCTGACCTGGACCAGCCCACCACGATGCCTGTACAGCTCCATCCAGCTGAGCCAGCTATCCGGGGAGAGGATGGGTGGCACTGCGGGGTTTGGGGTTTTGCAGCCAGCTGCTGTTTTTCCTAACCAAACTCTACAAAAGGAGTTTAGCCGGTCGTGAGTTAGGGACACACAACACAGGACACATGAGGACAGAGCTCTGCTCACACCTCCCTTCTTCCGTACATTGTGAAGTGTGAGAGGTTTGTTGTAAGAGGCTGGGATTATCCTGCTCACTTAACTTTATGTAAACTTTTCAAAAATAACATTTCATTTCACCCTTTTACTAAAAGAAACATTGGCTTGCATTCCTGTTTCGCAGATGATCACACTTGACACTCTTGGGAACGAGGAGCTCATTTAGCCTGTGAGATGCCTCTTGTTCTTTTGGGTCTGCACATGTGTCCAGGTTCAGTTTATCTCAGCTAAAGTGGATTTCCTTTGTTTTATTTTTCTTTTCCTTTTTTATAATATCTAGTTTAGGGATCTGCGAAAACAGCCATACGTGGTTGGCTGCAGTTCTGTTAAACACTTGAAGATGTTACTCAGCTCCTCTGTTCTCGGAGCTCTAATGCATTTACTCTGCTTTAAAAAAGCCCTAATCTTGCCCCTTACTGAACCTATGCAGGCCTCAGTGTTCACCATAACTCCCTGAAACAGCCATAACCCCAAATAAATTCGCCTGCTCCTGCTTGGTTCTCAGCACAAACTGCAATTAGTGAGCAAGGGCTTCACTCAAAATAATTTTCTCCCATTGTCTGCCCCAAAGCTGGAGCTGAGCAAGAGACTGGAAGAGATTGAGTCTGGCAACAGAGTACTTGAAGGCACATCCCTGCTGTGCTCCTTGAGGATGTGTGCTCAGAAAGCAGGAGGCTTTAGCCACGAGAGCCATGTATTATCACCCTCTGAATAGCCTGCATTGCTGTTCTCCTACAAAAACCCACGGAAGGCTCTTTATCTGAAATCAGAATTGCATGAAAATTAGCAGGGGCCGATGAAGTAGCATCTGTGGTATCTTTTTTTTAACTCTGCTTTACCTCTCCTCATCTCAACGTGTAAATCCTGTCGCTAACGAGGTTAATGGCACAGAAACTTCAGGAGCAAAATCTGTGCCTTTTGGAGGAACACAGAGCTGGAGTTTTCTCAGTAAATCGCATTCAGGCTGCTCAGCTGCAGCGTCCTCCTGCTCTCAGGTGCCTGCTAACTTCCCTAGTTCTCCCCAGGATTTTATGTCCATGTTTGCATTCACAGATACAGACTCACATGCATTTGAGGCTTCTCAATGCCCTGAAGTCCTGCCTTTATCTTGAATCACCTTAGAATTGCAGAAACATTTTTAGGTTGAAAAAGACCTCAAAGAGACCAGCCCCAGCACTGCCAAGCCCCACCTGAACATCTTTTAAATCCCTCCAGGGATGGTGACCCCACCATTGCCCTGGGCAGCCTGTCCCATTCTTCTCCTTAAGTTTTTATTCCACAGTGAATTTCAGGGTGTTGAGTTGTTTGGACATGGCCTCTTCTGGCAGCAGGCTCTCTCCTCTCTGTGCTGCCACATCAGTGACATTAACTTATGCTAATGAGTTCACCTTACAGCATCTTCTGTCCCTCCAGCTCCTGGCAACCTCTTTGACACGTAATTAGGTTTACTCCCTTGATGCTACCTCCTCTCTGCTCTGTGGGTTGGGTACCTGTCTTTGCAGAGGTGATGGTTGCAGTGCAGCCCTCCCTGGGCTCAAACCCTCTCTGCCTTGACTGTAAACTCATACCACAGACCTGGACATCAGGCAAGCAGGATTCCTAAATCAAAATTCTCCAAATTGTAGTGTAAAATCTCCTCCCTCTATCAATGCAGGGCACACCCAGGTGTGCACAGTCAAGGACTTGATGCACTGAGTAAACCTCAGCTGCTGACTGGGTTAATATGGCCAGTTAAGGCTCTCTAAAATGGGATTATCCTGGAACTGCTAAATTCACAGATGTCATATCACTGCCATGGCAGGGCTCAGCAGCTGCACAGTGGTGGCAGTGGGCTTTGGGAAGGGCTCTGCTGATCCCAGACTCCCCATTCAGGCAGTGATTTGGGTAGAGAGAGACGACCAGAGCTGCCATAAAAACAGTGATACGCTGCTGTGTCACAGTCTGGGGGGAGTTCTATGGCCCTAGTTACAGATGTGTCACTGGAGGTGCTGTGGCACCAAGACCAGAAGGGTTTGCACTGTCAGCCTTGCTGCAAGAAGACCCACACCTCAGTCCTGAGTTGGTGTGAGGTGTTGCTGTGCGGCTGTGCTGAGCTTGGTTTGCTTCAAGCGTGACCCAGATGAGATAGTGTGAAGACAGGAAGCCTTTAGTTGAGACTGGTCTAAGTGTCACCTCACAGGCTGCTTGGTGACACCCTGACTCATAACCACATGCTCTTCCTGAGCTCACACATTTTCCTCCCCAGCCCTGCCCTTGAGCAACTGCTGCTCTTACAGAGCCTCTTCCCTGCTCCTCACAGCCAGGAGAGCAGAAGGGAGCTGCACATTCCCAGTTCACCCCATAGATCTGGTTGTCTCTTGGGGGGAAGCCAGGTTAGAGAGCAGATCCCTTCCACCAGCTTCTGCTGGAAGCAGGGGCTGTGTGTCCAGCAGCAAGTCTGGCCTGACCATGCTGGGGGCACCTGGAACACGGACATCTGCTGGGCTGTTCCTCAAAAATCAAGCCCTGACACCAAATTTACAGAAATGATGCACCAGCTTGTCAATGCCTTAATTGCCCATGTTTCACTGGTAGTTTTGGGATCCTGTCCCCCTTCAGAGGTAAGTCTGCATTTCCCCTGTGCCCTCCCAAGGACCTCCAGGTGGTTTAGAAACCGGAAGGGTTACTGAAGACAGCTGAAGGTCACAGCTGGGAGAAAAGGGATCACAGATATTCAAAATTACTTTTTTTGGTGGTTGGAGAGGACTCAGAAGCAGTGACTTTTTGACTTTGCAAACATGTCACTTCTGGTAGGAGCTGGGTGGAGACACCACCTACAGCAAATGGCTTTCTCCTGCCCCAGGCAGCATCCAGAGAGAAAGAAAGGGCTGTGTGTTTTGTCTTAAAGAAGTACAGAAACAGGTGCTGCCAAAAGAGTGGAAGAAATTAAGTCCAGTGCTTTCCAGGGAGAACATCCTGCTTCCAATCCTTTCATCTGGCATTAAAAAGTTGGATTAAAGTAGAACAGTTCCTCTAGAGCTGCAAAGGTGAGAGGCAGAGCTGTAGCATGGCCCAGGCAAGAGCTGTGAGCCCTTCCCTCCTTTCCCTGGATTCCTGGCATTTCAACTTGAGCTCTGCTTCACTTTTCTGATCACAGCTTTGCTTGGCCACTCCTGCTGTACCAACACTGAACACCTTTTTCCCAGTGGCTGCTGGTCAAGGTGTGCTGTTTAATCTCTGTCCATCCATTGCAAGGTAACAACAACCTCCTGGCTCTATCCTCTGTGCCCAAAGCAAGGCAGGAAATGGTACATCTTTCTCAGCAATGAAATATGCAAAAAGTTCAGCATTAGAAGGTGTCCCCCTCTCTTCCACAGGCCACAGGGTTGGAGGGGACTGAAGAAGTCAGGATTCAGGGCTGGAGGGCAAAGGAGAGGTAGCATGGAAGTAACACTCCAGATCCATATTCACTCCCTTTCTGAGAGCACAAGAAAATCTTATCTGGATGCATCCTTTGAAGCAACCTGAATTCCACTTGGATGAAGAATCTAATTAAGTACTGCAAGCTTTAGACAACACATTAATATTTTCAACAGTTTGATCCCAAACAGCCATTAAAACTCTTTCTGATATGTGCTAATATGTGTTACACGTTTTTGTTTTAATTAGAACAAGATTGTAATCCATACTTCAGTTAAGTTCATTACACTTAGAATCTTAATGCAATCAAAAGACCAATCAGTCATTAGCTAAGTCCATTGTAATTAGCATTTACAGAAAACTTTTAATGGTGTGCCTGTCCTTCACAGCAAGTGATGAGGCCTTTTTACCTTACGATGAATCATCTCAAGCTCTTTATTTTGTGTCCCTAAGTCATGACTGGCTAAACTCAGTTTGTAGAGGTTGCTTAGGAGAGACAGCAGCTGGCCCCAAAACCCCAAACCCCACAGTGCCACCCATTATTCCCCAAACAGCTCAGCTGGGCTGGGCTGTACAGGTCTCATGGTGGGCTGGTCCAGGCCAGGATGGCATGGTCAGATCTGGCCAGTTTTATGGTGGTGTTTTGGTGGAAAGTGGAGCTGTAGGGCCAAGGTGAGCTCCCCCAAATCTGCTGACAGGTTATTCTGGCCTTCTGCTGTGCCTGGGCTCTCGTGCTCTGTCCTCACAAGTCCTTGTGCTCTCGACTCCCCATCATGAACCATCTGGCTCTGAGTCATCACCTGCCCCTCACTGCACTCCCTGGCACAGCTACAGAGGAAACCTTCACAGAAATCTCCTCAAAATCTGAAATGTAAAGGAGATTGCTCAAATCAGGCTGAAAAGCAGCACCTTCTCAATGCCCAGCATTCCAGCCAGGAAATGTGCTGCCCTTGCTGAAACAAGTGGATGAATTTTCCAGACTTCCCCAAAGCCAGTGGTCAAATCTGTGAAGCTCAGGAAGTGAGCCCTGTCAGTCAGGGAACAGCAGCCAAATGTTTTGGAGAGCCCAATAATAGACACCTTTGCTGCCCTTTCACAGCCTCAGCACAAACCCAAGCCCCTCTGGCCTCATATACATATATACATATTTTATATATATATATATAAAAAAATACATATATTTTATATCACTCTATATATATAAAATATATATATATCTTTTATATATGTATTTTTTCTATATATACATATGGGAACAGTGTAGAAACTAAACAAGGATAACTCAAACTGGAGCTGCTGTTGGACAACTTCCACGTGGTTTCAGTAGAGCACAGGCCCCTTTTATCTTTTCCCATCAGACAGACTTTGCCCCACATTTGGGACAAGGCTCCCCCCAACAGGGATGGAGAGGATCCCCCTCTCCCCATCCCCACCTGCCCCCAGACCCTCTGAAAACCAGAATGCAGGATTTTGTTGCAGGACTATAAATGGTGAATTGCATAGGCTGGGAAGGATTATTTATTTATTCCTTCATTCCTCAGCGCAGGCAAAGCCAAACTCTCCCTGTCTCCTGGGACTGCTTGGAAGAGCCAAGGGCTGTGGACTGGCCCCTGAGGTGAAGTCCCCAGGTATTGCTGAGTGAGGTGTTTTATTGTGTAAACCTTTCTGAAGCTACAAAAAAAGGAGTATGTTGGGACAGAGGGTTTGCCATTGCACAGCAGCATTCTGAGAGCACACCCACCTGTCCCTTCTCAGCAAAATTACTAATTCTGTATTTTTTGTAGACTTCAAGGTGCTTGATAAATCTCTAAGCTATAAAGTGTCACCTGGAGAGGTCCCTCCTACCTCCCCTTTCACTCTTCTCAGCTTTCCAGCTCTTGTAACCAGGATAACACCTGAATGGCCCCAGGCACTCCGATCCCTTCCTGCAAAGCATCGAGTTGGTTTTCTTGCAGCTTCATTCCTTTATTCCCCCTTCTCCCCGTAATGCCTGTTCCTCAAGCTCTGCTCACTCATTCCCAGGGAACAGTGACTGGCACCTTTCATTATTTTTCCTGGGAAAGAAACTTTTCCCTGGCACAGCAGCACTGTGTGGCACTGGGCAGCGCAGTGCACACCCCACCTGGAAAACACAGTCCAGCTTCACCCTGTGAAAGGGATTTAGCTGCTGATATTGGAAAATTTGCCAGCATTCTGGGCTAAGTTTCTGCCTTAAATGCCATGAGCTGAACCTGTGATGATTCCCTCTCTGGCCACGCTGCAGTGGGGATGTTTTAAGAGCAGCATCAACAGACTGCTCATCCTGGAGGATGCTGTTTGTCCCTACCCGAGGTGGAGGCCAGGGGCACATCTGAAGGCTCCCAGCTGGCCCTGGTGGGCATCAGCCTGACTGCCCCTTGCAGCCTCAGGGGTCCACCAAGGCACCCTCTGAAAGGTGCCACCAGCGCCAACACCACTTTCAGCACTGCAGTGTGACCACACCACAGGAGCATCCACTGGCCCGGCTGAGCTTTCTGTTTGCCACCTCAAAGCCCTCAGGAGGGCTTAATCCTGTTTTCAGATCTAATCCATTAAACAAATGCATTATGCAGATTTGCTTCTCTCCTGGAGCTCCAGCAAAGCTGTGTCACATCTACTCTGTAAGACAAGATTTTTGCAGTGGTCTTGCTCTGAGCACAGAACATATCAAAAATCTGCCTGGGACAGACCAATCATCCTGCAATTTCACAGACTTTTGCAGCAGGACCTCCAGCCACGGACATTGCCCTGTGCCTGCCACGCTCTGCCTCCCTCAAACCTCACCCAACAGCCCAAATCCTGCCTATCCCAGCCTGAAGAAGCCAAAGTCACCTTGAGCAGGTGAAGACTGAAGAGTACAGACCAAAGTATATGTGGCACCTATGGCCTTGTAAAGAAGGGAAGGTAATTCTTTTTTTTTTTTCTTTTTGTACTTACAAATAGAGCAGAAGACAAACCCAGTGGGAAGAAATTCCAGCTCTTTCCTTTTAATTGAAAATACATCCATAAAATCCTGCTAAGTCTACTGGCTAATGCAAGTACTGGCAGGCAGCTGAAATACACCTCCCAAGGGCAGGGTATGTTACAATCATTACATTTAAAAGTCACAGGGGTCTAAGTTTAAAAGTAAAAACTACACTTTTGTTCCCTCCTCCTGTACTCACTCACTACCCCTGACCTCCTTCTGCTAATGTAGGGAACCTGATTTTGGAATACTCCCAAAGAGATCAGAAATAATGGTGAGTCAGTGATCAAGTTTTAAAGATGTGATGTGGCAGTGATTGGATTTTCCAATGTGATGTGTCAGCTGAAGTCTCACGGTGTGCTAGACCTGCTGGTCGTGGGAAATCCTACAGGCTGGAGTCAAGAAGAGGGATTTCTTCACGTCTGGTAGATCAATGACCTCCAGCAACTATGAGGTCTCTTCACAGTTTATAAATAAACAAAGAAAAAGGAAGATTTTATCTCCCTATTATGCAGGGCACTGCATATGCAAAAATTACACATATGAATACAAAGTAAACTAAATCCAGACATCAAAACCTGCACCTGAGGGTCTATAATTAATTTTTCAATTCATTTCAAAAAAAATTCTCATTTTTCAGGTGAGATTACAGCTGAATGGCCAAAGGTGAGCAAAAAGCACCCAGTCCCTACTGCTGGGTGGAAAACTGGGCACCGCACTGGTGTGTGACGTGGGATACGTCAATTAATGCTGAAGCAAAATAAAAGCAATGCAGAGATTATCTTTTTTAAGGAACTTGCTTTTTTTAGAGGAATATCTTCTCCAGAATTGTTGGGAAATGGGACTGTGGGGAGTGGAACTGTGGGAAGAGAGCCCTTGGAGCCTGATCCTGCAGAGGAACGAGCTGTCTTTGATGCCATCTACTGGAACAGTGGCCCCAGGGCCTGGGACTTGCTGCTCTGCTGGAGACCACAAATTTAGGGGGCTTGTTCCCATTTGGAGCTGGGTGCTGCAAGTGGGATACAGGCTTGGAAAGGCTGCCTGGCCAAAGTAATGCTCTGCAGGAGCCATGGATGCAGTGGGACCTCCAGCAGCAGAGGTTTTCAGAGGATTTCCACACGAGGTGTGCTGGTCCTGCAATCCCACAGATGTCCAGGAAAAACTGCCAGGGAGGCAGAGCCCAAGGAATGCTGGAAGGCTTGACCTGCAGGAGATACTGGCATCCCTAGGAGTGGAGAGGAGGCACACAGCAGCTCTTTGAGGGAGGAAGGGCTTCCTCCATTTCCAGCTACAGCCCAGGGCAGGTACCAGACTGAAATCACACAAGGCTGGGCTGTTGCCTGTAAATGCCAGGAGAAGCAAGATTTGGATGGTATGTCAGAAATCCCTGGGATTTTCCCATTAGGATGGGCCAATCATCACCAAGTCACAGCACCAGCTAAGTTTTGCTCCTCACCCATGTGCCTTTCAGTGCACCAGCCCAGCTTATGACAGGAAAAGCAAGGCTCACATCTCTGCTTATCTCACTCGTGCTGGTGCTGTTTCCCCTCTGGTGCAGCCTCCCAGGATTGTCTGCAGTACCAAAACCACCAGATTTTGCTTTATGCAGACACTCTGCATGACAAAGAGACAACACTTGGGTGCTTTTTGAATCCTAGCTATTTAAGAAGGGTGTTAAATACCATATTTCACTTCCTGAGGTGATTATTTAGGGGAAGTTGTGCCTTTTCTTTAAGAATCCCAGCAGGTAAGACCAAGTCTGGCCCAGGGTTGTTTTTTTTTTTTCCTGTCCCAGTAATTATGATTTGCAGATAGGAAATCGCTGACGAGTGTCCCCTTGGATGGCAGGCCCAGCAATCTCAGGATAAAAGACACTTCTCCCACACTATCTCCCAAAACAAGCTTGACAACACAGCGACAGCCACGTGGCCTGGCAACTCCAGGGAGGATCAGCCCTGTGCCGAGCCCTCCTGTGGCTTTACAACAGTGCTGGGCCTTTGGGAGAGTCCTCTTTCATTTTGTTGTACAAAAGATCCAGGAAACAACGGGAGGGAAAGAACTGGCTGCCATGGGGAAGGAGGAAAGGTGGTGGCAAACAACACGAGGTTGGTGAGCAAACTGCAAACTCGGACGAAGCAGGAGAATAAACTTTTCTCCTGTAACTACATGAAACTTCCCTCTTGTTTGAAAGGACAGCTGGCCGAACCAGATAGAGGAGAAGCCTGAACTAACAGCAGATCTTCACAATTCCATGCTGCCAGCATCTCCAGTCCAATAAATACCCAGTCCAACCAGCTGGCCCCCGCATTCCCGTGCCAATAGGTTGTTCTTTATCATGATTTGTTGCTTGTGCACAGCTTGGACAAACAGCAGAACCGAGAGTTTTCAAAGGGAATGAAAAACGTGCCTGAGAGTCACTTATCTGGAAATAAAACCCCTCTAAAACAACACGGATCATTAGGATGGCATTTGGGATTTGTGTGTAACTCCAAAGCCAGGACCCACCTCCACAGCCCATTGCTCATTCTGCAGCATGTCACTTTCTCCTGAAGGGACATCACAGAGCTCAGCATCCCTGGGAACCCACCAGGACCCTCAGCACGTTCATCCCACATCCCACAGTGAGCAGGGCTGCAGAACATCACATCCAACTGCCTCTTGTGGCCTGCCAGCATAGAGTGAAGCGTAAGAAGGAATCAAGGCACACTTTATAAATAAAGAAACAAATAAATAAAACCAGGAGTCTGAGGCAAAGAGATAGAGAAGGGAAAAAAATGAGGAAAATGATAGAATGAGTACAGACTGGATACACCTGAGGTGTAATAAGGGGAGGGGTTGACTGAGTCAAAAAAAAAGGCAAATTTGGTATATTCTGCTCACAGGGCCACACATAGCCCTGTTTAACAGGTTTTGCTGCCTCCAGCATTTCCTGGGCATCTGCCACGGAGATCTGGGCTGCCTCTCCATCCAAACAAATGGGATTGATTAAATCCTATCACACTCCCAAGGATTTCTACAGGCAGGCGTTCTGTACATTTGCAACGCAGCGATCTGACCGAATTCCCCACAGAGCAATCGCTATAGCAAACTGTTGTTTTACTGCCTTGTCAATCCTCTAGGAGTTTCCTATAAAGGCAGCAGCTCCTGGATTTACTTGGCAATCAGCCTCTTTCCCAAGGATGGCCACCTGGGAGGAGTGAGTTTGTCGTGCTGTCAGGACAGCACAGACAGGGTGCTCTGTGCAGGGGGCTGTGGGATGGGGTTTGTCCCCAGCCTCTCCCACAGCACTGTGGAATTGTCCCTCTGGAAAACATGGGTGCACGTGAGCTGGAACAAGCACCACAGCTTTTTCTGTCTGTTTTTCCTTGAGTGCTGGCTGAAGCCCACCTGGCCGTGTGTGCGTGTGTGGGTTTGGCTCAGAGCAGGGCCAGCACTCTGCTCCCAGCCCCGGATTCCTCTCCACCTACAGAGCCCAGCAATGGCTTGGGTTTGCTCTTCCCCCAAAAGTCTCCCTGCACCTTTCCCTCAAGCTTGCAACACAGCCTCATTCCTCAGGTGAAGTCAGGAGGGTGAACACAGCCCATCCCTGAGGCACTGGGGGGTCTGAGAAGAGCCCAGCTTTTCCTGGGAAGTGATGCCTGTGAGGTGTCCCCACACCATCCAAAGGGGACTGAGTGGGAACAGCTCAGCCATCAGCAAGGGGGTCCCTCCCCAGCAATGTCACCCCGTGCAGGAGGTGGACTGGGAATGAGGGCAGAAGGGCACAGTGTCAGCATCAGAGAGCGGATGGAGGGAAGCTTTCGATTTTCCTGGTTTGGCCAGAGCCACACAGAGATGATTTCTGCTCCCAGGAGAAGGGCATGGGAAGTCCAAGAGCAGGCAGCCAGTGTCAGAAGCTGCAGGCACTCGTGATGTGCCCCTGTTCACCCTCCCTGAACCCAGCAGGAGCATCCCATGCTGGGGCTGGGACAGAGGATTCCATCTAGACCCCTCAACAACCAGGATTTGGGCTGCTCACAAAACTCCCTCCTTGAGCAACCCACAGCCAGGCAGGGACAGTCAAAGGGACAACACCAGGGACCTGAGCTGCAAAGCTGCTTATCAATTCCCATCAGATCCAGTGGCTCCTTTCAATCCAGGAAGCATCTGTCTGTATGGAACGATGCTCTGCATTATTATTCAGCCTGGGTAAGGTTTAAACGTTTATATGGCAAACTCCACCGCTTCCTTTTAATTGTCCTTTCCTTCTGGTAACAGGCTGTGCTTTGGCAGAGACAGAGCTCCTGGGAATGACCACACAAGGGTGTGGGAGGAGGGTGCCAGAAGCAGCACTTTGGAGCTAAATAACGTTCACTGCAGCTGGAGCAGAGGGTCCAAGGCACTGATGGAAGGTAAGGAAGTTACTTCATCCCACCCTCCTCAACCATCCTATTTAACATCTCCTGTAATGCACCTCCCAAAACCTTCCAAGAGCAACTTCTAAAACTCCGTGTTTACAAGGCATGAAAATCCTCTCCTGAGACACAGCACAAATATTGCCACGGCATTTTGCAGCTGAAAACAATCCCAGGTCAGGACTGCAAGAACAGCCCTGCCTCTTGTGACCGTTTGGAGTGATATCTTAAAAGTAAAAAAAGAAAAAAACAAAACAGGAAGAAAGTGATGCATGTGGGAGGTGCAAGACCTTTTCCAGCTCATCAGGAGTGATGGGAAAGGCTCCCACTGGCTTCAGACAGGGAGGGACCAGATCTGCTCATCCCTCCAGCCTGATGACACTGCCAGGTACAGATGGCAACGCTCCCTCATCCACAGCTGCTGCACAGCTGGCAGCACGAGCCACAGCCACTGCCAGATCCCTCACTGGTACCATTTTTGCCAAGGCTGCAGCAGGAAACCTGTGAGATACAAAGATCTCAGGAAGTCGCTTTGATTTCCTAACCCTCAGAGCTGCTGTCGGCTCCCAGGATCAGTGACCTGCCTGCAGGAGGGTTAAATGTGGAGCAGAGCTGGCACTGAAGGGACTTGCTCTGCTCTGGAAAAAGGGAGCTACATTTTTTGCTGCTGCCCCATCATTTTCCCAGGCAGAGATTCCTTCATTTCACTCAGGCCAACTGTTCTGCAACTCCCAGGTGACAAAGCTCCAATGTTCCCTTATAAACCACCAGTCCCACACCACCCAACAGCTCACCCAGACTTTTCAGGACTTAGATGCCTGCAGAAATGTGAGTCAGGCACCAAGGGATGGCAGCACAGGAGCTGGGAGCACGGGACTGTGAAGATACTGCTCTGGCAAAGAGAATTCCTCATACACCCCCAAACACACCCCAACCCCTCCTGTCTCCCTGATTACCTGTCCCACCTGAGCTGGTGGCCTTCCCAGTGACAACACAGCAAAACTGGTGACAAGGCCCCCTCTGTGTGTTCCTGTGGAAGGTGCAGCAGGAAAAAGCCTCCACACCAGTTCAGACAGGCAGCCCGAGCTAATTGTGAATTCCACTTTCAACAGTGGCCAGTTTCTCACAGTGGTTTAGGAAAATGTAGATTTTATATTAGAATTTGTGCCCTGAAGGAAAAATGCCTTTTGAATTTTATTAGGGAGAATTTGGCTCGTGTCTCGAAGCACAAAGGCCTAAAGTGCTACTGAACCCCTTGGACTAAACCCCTGACTCGGAAGGAGGCAAAGGAAATTTTCCTTCTGTCTTCTCTGGACCATTATTTTCATCTTTCAGAGTTTGTTGTTTGGGGTTTTGTGCGTGCTTGCAAAAACTCTAAAATCCCAAAGTGCTTTAGAGTTGAACAGGAAATCAAGACTCTGCATTTCAGCTCCTGCTGTACTGGAAAAGACACTTTCATGGTAAAAAAAGAGTAAATATTCAGCCAAAAGACAGCACAGCTCATAAAGCCACTAACGCAGACAGGCCTAGAAGTTATGAATTATTACAAAAAAGACCAGAAACAATTATTAAAACTCAGCCCAGGCATTTTCCTCTATTATTAAATAATGGCAGCTAAAGAAGCTTCCAGGTTCAGAGCTGTGCTCCTTTACCTGCCTTTTCACAGATTCTGGATAACCTCTGTTCTTTAACAAAGCCTGTATTGTCCCAAAGGGATTTTCCCTCTTGTGCTGCTATTCCTGCATCTAGCACAGGTTTTCAGTTTTGATAAGACTCTGCGATGGACAGGTGATACCCATGGCTTGGCACAGGGAGTGGCCAGTCAGCTCTCCAAATATCTCCAAATATTCAATACTCTGACCCTCCCTGCATGGGGTATTTCTGAATACATCTTGCCTCTCCTTACAGAGCAGCATGGAATGGTTTGGGTTGGAAAGGACCCTAAAAACCATCCAGTTCCAATCCCAGCTACAAACAGGGACACCTTCCACTTCCCCAACCATTTGGGGTTGCTCCAAACCCCATTCAGCCTGGCCTTGGACACTTCCAGGGATAGGGGAAAAACACAGGAAAAAACCCACAAATATTCAGGAAAGAAAAATGGGCAGGTCCTGAAGAGGGGAAGGAAGGAGCTTTGTTCCCTTCCCACCCACAGCTGAGGCTGGCCAGGTTCTCCTCACCTGCAGAGCCCAGGGGAAGGGGAATGTTTTGAGTGACTCCAGCTGAGGTTTGGCCTGTGCCTCCCTGTGCTCCCCTCTGCATCCCCAGTTCCCACGGCCTCCAAGTGGTGACAGTGAAAATAACCAGAGCAGCCCATGGGCCACGCAGATGAACTCCCAAGTATTTAGATTACCAAACTGCACCTCCATAAATCTATTGGATCCCCTGCCGTAGGAAAGGGTCCGGGGTGTTAAACAAATAGACAATAAATTTCAGAGGATTTGGTAAAATTAGGATTGTCGTTACTTTTCCATTCCAAGAAGACTAATCTGGGTTATAATTATCCCAGCTACATCCAGGCTTTTCAATAGCTCATACACTGATAAATGAAGCGTTCACTCTCACAAATGCCTCTCCTTCCCCTGATGGATGCAATGTGTTCCAGATGGATGGAGAAACCTTTTTTTTTCCCCTTTTACACTTGCTAAGCTATTTCCAGGCATCCAGAGCACCACAGGTGTAAATCAGCAGAGCTCTTCCCGTTTACTCCACTCCTTAGAGCAGTTGAGGATCCAGCCCTTTATTTCTAACCTTAAAATCATGAATTGCACATAGGTGATCATCCCATAAATAAGTGAGGTAAGAAAAAACCCCACCAGACAAACACAAAAGGCATTAATTGCACAAATCACTTTGGGCCTGCCAGCCTCTGCAAAAAGCCACTTTAATTAGGCTGATTGAAATGCAGACAGTTTGTTTTTTTTCCCTTTCCACTGAGGTCTTTGTACCCACTTTGTATGAACAGGAGCTGGCCTCCACATCCTCAGCCAAAACCTGTCCTCTCACTCCACTCCCAGGAGCCAGGACACTGGGAAGAGCCACCTCAGCAGAGCCTCTGTGAGCCCCCAGAGGAGACCAGCATCTCTGAGTGATGCACTGATGCCTGATGGAGTGAGACAGAGATGCTTTTGTGATGAGAAAGGTCAGTGCTGCCCCGCAGAGGAGCAGATTCTCCCTCTGCTCTGCCACACTGCTCCTCTGTGATTCCCATGCTTTCCTCAGGGCACTGGGATTTTCTGAGTGCCTGCCCAGGGCCAGCTGGGAGTCCATCTGCAGCAGGGCTGAGCCCACACGATGCCCCTGAGGCGGTCACGAGTGGCATTTCCAACATATGTTTGCACAAAATGCTCGAGTCCTTTCAAACCGAGCACGTCAGCACCCGACCCTGCGGCCAGTGCCAGCTTAAAGCTGTGCCTCTTGGCCCTTGTGTGCACAGGGAAGGAGCTCAGAGCTCAGCTCCAGAAATAAATGCATTACTGTTTGTATTTAACAACCAGAAAGACATGGCAGAAAAACACACACGACTGGAGAGGGGAAAATGTCACTCTGTGAGTCCCCCCACAAGCGTGCGATGGGGAGATGAGGATTCAACGTAGGGAAGGGGATGTGAGTGGTTCATCAAGCACTGCTCCTCAGAGTAAACGCACAATGTGGCTCAATTCACGCTGGAATGGCCTTTTAATATGCAGTGTTTTTATCTGAATGCTATTTAACAACTTGTGCTACGTGCAGCAGCGCTGGCCAGCGCCGCGTGTCTGCCAGCGCCTCTGGCCACTGTCTCACAACCCCAGAACCCTCTCCCTCCTCCCAGGCAAGCCCCATCTCCAACTCTCCCTTAAAATCACAGGACAGACGTCAAGGGATGTGTTCTCAAAGAGCTCTAAAAGCTTATGCACATAAAAATACAGCTTTGTACAAAAGTACGGTATCATGAAGCTCAGGGGCTGTTGAGAACAGAGTGACAGCCATGCCAAAAACGGCAGGAAGGGACTTTTCAAAGCAAAAGTCCATTTGCTTTGGTAAAAGGCAAATCCCCACCTCTCCACATAGTTTAAGGATGACAAGGAAGTCGAGTGTTTGCTAGAACATCTCAACCAGCAAGGAAAAATAAAAGTGCTCCGTCTGCAAGAATGAGAGCTGGCTCTTCCAGTGTGTGCTCACTCTCACGTCTGTCAGCTCCACTAACACTCTGTGACATGAAGGCTCTGTGCTGGAGCTGTAGCAGGACTGGCATTCACTGCTGCAGTACCAGATTTATCCCAGCTGCTCAGGTTCAGGTCCCTGCCACTCACTCCACTGCCCCAGTGGGGCTGAAGCTCATAAAGAGTGCCACAGATCAAAAGCTAAGAGGTTTCAGAGTCTGGCTGCAAGTAGAGATTTGTCTCTGGGTCAGGGAGGCTTCAAGCTTTCGTGCAGAAAAAGGGTAAACCATGGAAAAATTGTTTAAACTCCTTTCTGGGCCATGTACTCAATGCTGGCATGGGAAGTAAATTCCTGACCCTGCCTGGGCTATCATCCGCCTTCCACAGGCTCAGCCAATGCCAGTGTAGCACCTTTGCAACTGCAGCCACGTCATTTCCCAGCAGACAACCAGAAATATCCTCGTGCTTACTCAGACAAATCCTACCCAAAGGCTGCTGAAGTGAGAAGCAGCTCATCTGTGCCTGTTGCTGTGACAGTGTCTACAAAGCAGCTTGTCTGTAGGAGAAGTTTCACTGCTGTGATGATCTAAGGGCATTAAAACCCCAAGAAGGAAGGGCTGGCATGCCTGAACCCTATTCTCAGTCTCTAACCAATAAATTGGTTTCCTATCAGATGTCTACATTGACGTGGTAAAACTCTTTCCCTCTTTTCATTATCAGAGCTGGGTGAAAATGCCCAGCAGCACACATGGAATCAGCTCCTGACACAGTGTTTACACAGCAACAGCAGCTTCTTCAGCTTCGCTGGGGACCCAGAGACCAAACAGTGCCTGTGGTTGTGCTCCAGGCATCCGTGCTACAACAGCATCATAAATACGGAATGAGAATTTAAAAGGCAGAAGGAAAACAGATAAAGGAGACTCCCCATATCACACTCAGCTTTCATCACCTGAAAAGAGCTACAGATTTCAGCATGTGCTCATCAACGCTGAGGGAAAGGTGTCCTCGTCAGAGGATGAGCACAGGAGCTGCCTGGCAGTATCCAGAGGGAAACAACGTCAAGTTTCAGAGGAAAGCTGCCACCACATTTTATACACACTGTCACTTTTAGAGAAGACAAAGCAGCTTAGCACAGAAGCACCAGGAACTGTGCTCAAGCAATTTGGAGTCAGAACATCAACAGCAAGGTGATCCATGCCATGTGAGCACAGATTTGGATCAAATCCCTGAAGGTTAGCCTGGGAAAAGCTGCTTCAAATATCAGAGAGCCAAAACCAAGGGAGTCAGTCAGTACTCGGCCATCTCAGATGGTTCCACGGCCACCATGAGCAGTATCCATTCACTTGCAAGTCTAAATCATGCAAACTTGAACCACAGCTGTGGCCAACATCACCAAAAACCACTGGGCAGCTTCACAGTCAGAACAGTAACTTTTAGCATACTTAAAGGAAAGGAAAGTGCCATCTTTATGGGACACTCAGCCTGAATGGGACCTTATCTATCCCCAAGTTACAAATGGACAACACTCCCAAAATTTTCCCAACACGCGGCTCCACTCCTGTTCCTCCCCCTTCTGGCCTTTCCTTCCTCATTCCCTCTCTCCCCTGATTCATGGCCACAGCAAATGTGCTGCTTGATTACCCACTGACACACGCATTTAGCACTTCCCCACAGAAACCAAAGCTTTTCCAACTCCCCCTCCAGATGATGTCACCCTGGGCAGGCACCAGGCTGGGTTTCGAGTGAAAACCCTTCACTTTGGGGTCAGACACCCTCCTATTTTTAGGTCTGAACTCAGTGTTGTGCAGCCAACAGCTGAGTTGAACAGTTCTCATCATTCCAAAAGTCTGCTGGCTGTGTCCTGCCCCACAGAACCCTCTGGAAGTTCACACACTGAGGAATGTGTCCCCCCCAGTTTGCACTGGGAATGGGGATGGAGAAGGGCCCTGTGGCTGCAGCCTGTGAGCTCCCATCCACCCACTCAGCTCTGACAGCTCCATCACCCCCCACCCTGCCTCCCCAAATTCTCATTAGTGCCACTAACCCACGTCCCTAAGTCTTATCCACACAGCTTTTAAATCCCTCCAGGGATGGGGACTCCACCACCACCCTGGGCAGCTGTGCCAGGGCTGGACAACCCTTTTTGTGAAGAACCCTAATATCCAATCTAAACCTCCTCTAGCATAACTTGAGGCCATTTCCTCTTGTCCTGTTGATTGTAACCTGGGAGAAGAGACCAATGCTTACCTGGCTGCACCCTCCTTCCAAGTAGTTATAGAGTAAGAAGGTCCCCCCTGAGCCTCCTTTTCTCCAGGCTGAGCCCCTCCAGCTGCTCCTCATCAGACTCATTGCACTAATTTCCCTAATTGCAACACCTGATCAGCCAATGCCTGTGCTGTGCTTTGGCCATTTAAGCAAGTGATGTGTTGCTGTGTACAGAGGAAAAGCTTTTGAGAGGAGCTGCAGATCCACACAAAGAACAGCCAGGCTCTCCCTCTGCTCCTCACAGACACATCCCTGGTTTTTAGGGAGGCTGATGGCTGGAGTTTAAAGGCCCCACAGGATGCAGACCCCACGCAACAGCACCAACCCCGTGTGCTGGATGAGCTCATCTCAGCAGGCCTGAGGTGTAACCATACCCGCTGCTGATGGGGACTGAAAACCACAGACAAGTGAGAATTGTAATGGTTTTGGGGCAAAGTGTGAATGTGAGTCACGTCCCAGCTGCAGGCTGTCTGCACCCAGCCAGGAGCAGGGCAGTGCTGGCAGCCCAGGGACTGCCCTGCACCCAGAGCCCTTCTCTCACACTGCACTGTGCTCCTGCTGCAGCACACGAGCACTCACAGGGGACACATCCCAGCCTGCACCAGACCTAGAGCTGGCACTGCTGGGTGCTTTATTTTTAACCCTGGGTGAGTCCCAGCACGCCTCCCAAAGGGGATGGAACCCAGCCCCAGCCCAGCAGAGGCTGCTGGAGGGCAGCAGTTCCTGTGCCTTGTGGCTGTTCCCTTGTCCTGAGCAGGCTGGCAGCCCCTGTCGTCTACATCTGCTGGAATCACAGAATGGTTTGGGTTGTAAGGGACCTTAAAGCTCATCCAGTGCCACCCCCTGCCATGGGCAGGAGCACCTTCCACTAACCCAGGTTGCTCCACGCCCTGTCCAACCTGGCTGTGAAGACTTCCAGGGATGGAAGGCAGCCACTCTGGGTTTGTTGGTTAAATCCACTTGTAGAGAAAAAAGTAAATGTCACTGGCTAAGCCTGCAGGGACCCTCCAGCATCCGTGGGAACACAGAACAGCATTAAACCAGGTGTTTTGTGCCTGCAGAGTGCTAGCACAAGGCACTGTTCTGGCACTGCTGCTCCTGAGCATGTTTACAGCATGAGCAAGGGCCCAAGCCAGATTAAATTTCAGATATTGAACCATTTGCTTTGAGGGAGTTACATCAGCAGCTGACTTGGCCTGTCTCTCTCTTATTTGCTTCTCTCTCCCTTTGAAAACAACGCTCTGCCTTGGTTTTATCAATCAGAGCAGTCTCTCTGAGAGTTCTCCATGCACCAAAGAGCCTGGAGGATATTTAGCTACAGGAAAAAGGCAGAGAAGAGGAACCTGCACTTTTAAAAAAAGGAAATCTCTAGTGAAACCCAAATTGTGCAGCTGTCCCAGCTGTGCCCTTTCTGCAGCACATTTCAGCACTCTCATTTGCATTTTCACAGAAATAAAGTGGTTTTCCATTGGTATGGAATTCATCAACGCTGTCAAAGGCTGGACAAGCTGATACAGCTCGGAGTTGTGCAAGGGACAAGTGTTGAGAAAGGCTTCTCTGGGGAATGTTTCACTGCAGCCTCGTTGCAGGTGCTGAGGAAAGGCCTCTAGGGATATAAATAAGGACCATCTCCTGGACTGAGCTGCTCGGGTCACGGGTGCTGTGGTGACAGCAGGTGCTGTGCAGAGGAACACAGCCCGTGGAAGCCCTGGAAAACCCCTGAGCTGCCTCCTTTCAGACAATCCTGCCCCCAGCACCACCTCAGCTCAGGAATTCTGTGTCTGCAGGGAGGAGGGAAAGGCAAACGCTGTGGACAAGCAGCTGCCCAGGGCTCTGGTGTTGCTCAGGCAGAGGCAGGAGTGCACGAGGCCGTGCAGAGAGGGTGGCTGCCAGAGCATGTACTGCCAAGACATCGAGGCACCAGAGCAAAAGGGAATGAAAGCAGAAAGACCATTAGCTTTGGATGCTGTCAGAGAGGGCCTGGAAGTGGTTTAGTCCCATACATCAAGACCAGCTGAGCCACGTGCCCCCCCAGGTCCCACTGCCTCTGGCTTCAGGTAGCAGATACCGGCACCAGCTCCTCCTCTTCCAGCCCCTGATCAGCTCCAGAAGAGGAGAAATGGAAACCTGAGCTGTCTCTGCTGCTGCACGAGCTGGGTGGATGTGAGGCAAGAGGGGAAGCAAAACTGCAGCTGATGTGGTCACTGCCACCCTGCTTTGCAAAGCTCACGCTGCCTCCTTTGCTACGAGCTGGAGATGAGAGAGTTCATTAGAGTGGGACTGCTGAGGAAAAGTCAGTCACTGGACAGGAAAAGAGCAGAACTGTCAGACTCCTGAGTAATATCACTTTTCCTCACTCACCTGATCCATTCCTCCTTTATTTATCCTACTCTCATTGCAGATTGATCTCTTTTCTGATATTCAGACTACTTTTTCAGAACAGAACGTGAGGACACACACGGAGCACCAAGCATGGTTGTCTTGAGCACACTCTGCTCCCTCGAGGTTTATTATGCTACCAACAAATAAATTACCTGCTAATGAACCCCCTTCAAACTCACACTTCTCTTTTAGACTGAAGATAATTAAATTTATGCATGAGCTACTAATTTCTGTGGCTGGACACTGGAATATACTGGGAAGATGTAAGGCTGTGATCAGATGTGCAGTATTTACTCTGAGCTTCCTCTATGAAGCTGATTGAAATATTATGGTAACCAAATTGTGGTCAGGAAATTGACAAAAACATGTGAAGATCCTCACATGGACAGAGCAAACCACAATTTAAATATGCAATAAATGGTGATAAGGCTATGCCTTGGGACTGCCTGCAATCAGCTATCACAATCAACTTGCTGACATCAGCTTTAATAAACATTGCTTAAGACATTAACCAACACAAATTATAATACAGCTTTTCACAGTGCAAATATGGGTTGGAACTCCTTCCATTTAATACTAGAAACAGGCTTAATTATCAGGACGTGAGGCCCTAAGAATGCCTCTGGTTGTGTTTCAGCACAAAGGGACTGCCTCTGCCTGCTCGTTCTCATTACACACTGCTGGTACCCAGGAGATGGGAAAGAACTCATAAAACTGTTCATCTTGGCGGGGTTAGGAAGACAGGGAGCAAGAAGGGGAGGGTGGAGGGATGCTCCTTCCCTGCAGAGCAGCAAGAGGTGACTTTCTTCACAGGAGTTGTCATGAGCTTTCAGTGAATTACACAGTGAGAGCAGTGAATTTTTTTAAGAATACTTTTGTAACTTCATTTAATGACAGAACCTGCTTTTCTCAATCCTTAATCAGCTGCTGATGGCAGCCTAAAAGACTTCTCCTCTGTCCCAACTTTTGTCTTGGTCACGTCTTGATTTCTCCCCTGGCAAGCCAATTTACTACAAATTCTGTGTGTTTTCTTTAATCAGGCAAGAGGAACAGATCACAAGCCACTTTATTAAGGAAGTCGGGATAATTATTCTCAGAAGATAATTAAAAAGTAGGGATACATGAAGTAAGCTGACCCAGTTCTCCTGGAGAACAGTGGCAGAGCTGGAGGGAGATGGCAGCTCTCACGGGCCTCCATCCTTTTATCTTCCATCCCTGGAGAATCCTTGATGTCTGTAATGAGGCAGCTCAGGGATGTTGACTCTGATGTCAGTATCAGCCATGGCCATGAGATAAATCCTTAATCAAAGGGAGGAAACGCCAGGTGGGCACTGAGAGGGGATGAATCCACACTGCCAGATTCCCAGAGCTCACAGGTGAGCAGGGGCAGTGGGCAGCACAGCCATGAATATTCCTGGCTACTGCCACATACCAGCGATGGACAGTTCTTTATTTACAAATCAAGACCTGTAAATAACAGCAGGGAGAAGGGAGGAAGCAATTCTTACCCCCTGCCAAGATCCAACTGCAATCTGACACACCTGGAAGCCGTTTCCAGAGCTACAGGAAGACACTTGGAAGAGCCTCAAAGTCATTTTTCTCTGCTCTACAAAGAGGAACGAGGATATCACAGAGCATTGCAGAATCAATAGTTATTGTGGGAATCATTGGTTTGATGTCAAGGCCAATTAGCTGCAAGTGGAATTAGCACAAACCCTGTGCAGGGAAGACAAGAACATGTTCTTCCCTAGATGGGAAAGATGTGGGCTGCAAAGGGCCAGATGTGCACAGAACTGGCATCACATTTCCCAGTGCTGACAAATCTCACAGCCCTCAGGAGCCTGCAGCAATGGCCTGATCCATCCTGGACACGGGACAAATCCAGAGAGGGGACAAACCTGCAGCCCAGAATGACCCTTTGCATCTGGAATTGACACCTAGGAAAGGCTGCACTTGGCCAACAACTACTCACCCCATGTCAGGTCACCCCAACACACCAATCTTATCCCCTCACCTTCCCACTTTTGCCAGCAGAAGTTTTATTCCATGTTGCAGACAGGATTTATAGCATTTCTTGGACTGATCTATGCTATGCCTGCTTTGGCTACTGAGAAGGAGTTCAACACTTGAAACTGAGGAGGAACAGCCAAACTGTGTCATTATAAAGAAAATAGACTGCACAGATTTTAATTAACTTTAAAGATCCATGAGAAGCAAGACAAAGGAGCCAACTTGCAGGACTCCATGCAAGGTGGTGCAAGGTTTTTGCAGCAGCTGAACCCACATTTTGAATCTCACCCTGGGAGCAGCCAACAGTGGAGAAGACTTTGTAAAGGTCAGGAGGGTGAGAGCCTGGGGAAGGGGCAGCCCCAGGGCATATCCCTGCATAACCTGGGTTGGCACTGGGTGGGCAGCAGACCTCAAAAACCACAGAATTGTAGAATCACTGAGTATCCTGAGCTGGCAGGGACCCCCAAGGATCATCAGTGCAGCTCCTGGCCCTGCACAGACACCCCAACAATCCCACCCTGGGCATCCCTGGGAGCGATGTCCAAACGCTCCTGGAGCTCTGGCAGCCTCGGGGGCCGTGCCCATTCCCTGGGGAGCCTGGGCAGTGCCCAGCACCCTCTGGGGGAAGAACCTTTTCCTAAAATGTTCATGTAAACTGCACTGAGCCGTGAAATCAGGAGAGCTGCCCCAAGCACCCCTGTGCACTGGAGGTGACAATCTCTGCCAGCCAAAGGGGACAGCCTTTGGGTGAGGATGGAGGGGCACAGCAGGGTCCCTTCCAACCCAAACCATGCTGTGATGCTGTGGCTGAAACCTGTGGCAATCCCACCACAACAGCACTCCACAGCTCCAGCAAAACCCTGACACCTTTGTGCTTTAGAACACTTTTGGGCAAACAGCCTTAGCTGGTGGGGAAGCCCCGGGCTGTGGCTGACACTGATGTGCACGAGCCAACGATGCCATCCAGAGGTGCTCAGGTGCAGCACAGAGCTCTGTGTCAGCAAGGACTAAAGGGGAAGACAGGACCTATGTATGATCTTATATGTCTGATTTTAAACCAACCCCACCACCAAATAATTACGTTTTATTTATTTTTAATTTATCCTGCCAATCACTTGGTTTTTTTCTGTCTCTCCTCACTGTGTGTCTTGATTTTCTAAGTATACTAAATAAGTAATTCTTTAAAATACAGATACACCTCTGACCTCTCCTGGCAAACAGGAGTTATTTCATTTTACTCCCAGTTGCTGACAGCAGGCCTGGCACTATATGAGGACTTGAGAGAGACACTCATCTGTATTTCACTGCTCTGCAATAGTGCACGAGTTGAGAAAACACCAACCCCACACTGAAACAGGAAACACAACAGTGGAAAACAATCTTTGTTCCCCATCTAGAACAGCTGGCGACTCCCTTTCAGCTGTGAAATCGTGACTCAAACTTGATACAAGAAAATGTTCTTCTAGCATATGATTATACATATTTATGTGTGTTTGTGTGTGTGTACACAGAGTTTATGTCAGCTGCCTGAACAGTGTGGCTGCAACATCACCTGGGGCATATTTTATGATGGTAAAGTATGGAACAGGAGAGATTTGGTCAGTAGCAAAGACCTAATTCACCTTTGTGCGCACAGATACCTCCTTCACTGGCACCTGTATCAGTGTGCCAACAAAATGTGGATTTGCCAAGTGATCCCATTAATATCAGAATAAAATCAACCACTGAGTCCTTATTTTCTCCATTAGGAAACTAAATAGGATTGGAATCACAGAAAGTCCTGAGTTGGAAGGGACCTACAAGGATCATCACGTCCAGCTCCCAAGATTACAAAGATCACACACAAATAATCCCAAAAGCACAAACTGTGTAATTACTTCTTTAATATTTGGGATTTTCCAAGCTTTATTCAGATACATATCTGATTTTCAGATGTACTATCTTAAAATTGTAGAAAATACAATACACTTGCACCTGACTCTTTCCCTCAGAAACCATGACTTACTGGTCCATTAGATTTAAGGTACTGGGTATTATTTTATCACCTAACACAAACTAAAAAGGAAAATCGAGGAGCAGATTGACTTGAAAGTGAACAAAATAACTTTTTAGACAGGTTATGGCAAGCATGACTCTCATGTGCTCTATCTCTCCCCCAAAGGAGCATCCTTCTTTTACAGTCTCA
Source organism: Falcunculus frontatus (assembly GCA_013398115.1). Taxonomy (NCBI): domain Eukaryota; kingdom Metazoa; phylum Chordata; class Aves; order Passeriformes; genus Falcunculus; species Falcunculus frontatus. Next base: position 59,871 of record VZRV01001011.1, on the reverse strand, counting down.
GTATTTGAAAGTGAAGAAAAACTGTGAAAATACAAATGACATCAGATGACAGAGGGTGTGGCTGGACCATACTACAAGGAGGCATGGTTATGGGTAAGAGGAGATGGTTAAAAGGAGATTTTGAGTGTTGGGATCACAATGTCAAAGGGAAGGACAGATGTCTGCACTGCATTTGGGGTCACCCTGAGCTGCCCCCAAACCTAACCTGGCCCAGGCACCTGCTCAGCACTGGGTCATGGCCTGTTTAGAGGTGAACTTGGGGCCCTCCTCAGCAGCTGGACTTGTGATAGCTCAGCCAGAGCACAGGACCATGGGGACACCTGCACAGGGAAGGGTTTGCAGGGCCATTTGGAGAGATGAGTGACCCTGCAGGATCCTGCACTCTGGTGAGAGCTGGGGAAGCAGCTCTCGTGTTTCAGACACCTCAGTGCTGAATCTGTGTCTGGAGGCAAGAGCAGACATATGGAGCCCTTCCCAAAGCTGTGAGAGATGACCCACAGGGATGGCTGAGTCAACAGTCTAATTTTATAATCCTAACCCCGCTACAGGTTTCAGACACGTCTTATATCAAGTGTACAAAACTTTCATGCAGCAGCAGGAAAGAAAGTAAGCAAACCCCAGGAAATACAGCAGTTCTACGTGCTGTGATGAAAAAAACAGAGCCGTAATTTAGCAGAAAATATTTCTTCAAAAGATCAAAGACACTCTGTCTTCCCTTTCCTGCCACTTTCACACAGCGTTTTCCTAAAAGAAAATACCACCCTCCACCCAAGCCTCTGCTGCACGAGGAGGTGCCTGTGCAGACAACAAATGCAAGCCTACATTGACATCAAGGGGAAAGGATCTGGAAAAGGCATGGAAAAAAAACCGTGTCCTTGTGGCTCTGGTTTGGATGTGCAGGGTTTGCACTGACCTGTACTTGCCGGTCCGCACCTGCAGCGCTCTCATCCCGCACTGCTGGGCTCCCCCGACATCATTCTCGATGTCATCCCCGATCATGATGGCCTGTCAGGGCAGTGAAATACAGGAGAAGTTCATTTCTGCCATTTGTCACCCTCCCCTGACATAACAAACAGCTTGATTTGAGGTTTAATGCTGCCGTCGGACAAATTAAACAAGATAATATTGTCATCGTATTGATTAAAAGTCATCCTACCTTGAGGGTAATTCATGCCAGAGCTCCTCCAGCAATGTACTGGCACAGCACACACCTGCACAATTTGTAATCAATCACAGAAATCAAAGGGATTTGGGGCACAGTTCAAAGAAAATGGTGAGTTTTATGAAGTTAGGCCTCTTGTGTTCCTAACAATCCGTTCCTGCTATGCTCCAAGCAGCTTAAATTAGGCTTAACTTCTTAAATCTGGTGTTCTACAGGCTAGTCAAAAGCTTAAGCTTGTAATCACTGAGAGCTTGATCCCAACCTGTTCTCAGGT
>VZRV01001011.1:33435-53435 GCA_013398115.1 Falcunculus frontatus | reverse complement strand
TAAGGAGATGCAGTTTGGAAGGGAAATATCCTGCTAAATCTCAGGAAAAGCTGCCTTCCCACAAGACCCACGGGGCTGAACACCATCCCCAGGGCACTGACAGTTGTTTGGCTCTCTGAAAACCACTCTGGACAAAACATCAATAACCGTGGAGCAGGGAACATTCCTGCATGGGGAAGGAGATGGATTAGATGGCCCACCAGGTCTTTTCCATCTCCCCACTCTATAATAAAGCAAAACCCAAGCACACTCTGAATTACAGGGCCATAATTTCATCTCCAGGCTCCAGGGACCTACAAGCCACCCAAACTTGGCTCCTGTTGTTTATAATGTCACCCAAACCCCCCTGATGGAATTATTGTGCTGTAATTCACTGCTGTTTGTGAGTCTTCTCATACCCATCCTTATGTGCTGTGTGACAGAACAACAAATCAATAAAGAGGAGCTGGGAACAACTACAGAGAAGGTGGAAATGGGCTGTACTGAGGAAGCACGACACATTCAGCTTGATTCTGGAAAGCCAGAAATACAGGAGGGGGTTTGGGGTCAGTCAAGGCTTCCCATTCACCAAAATTATGAAATGTTTTACTTCTGCCTTTCCCTTTTACTGAAAAAAAAGGTAGTCAGTGTGACAACACAGGAAATAAATGACATTTTGGGATCAATTCCACCATCCTGCAGCCTCCAAGCAGACTGCCAGGCATTGGGGCACCTCCTTTGCCTCTGCCAGGCATTGAGTCCTGGTCACATTCTCCTTCAGCCTCTTTTGTAACTGCTCAAAGTTAGAGCAAAGCAGGAAAAAAGCAGCAGTGAGCACAGGTAAATGGCACAGCCCGTGGTCATGGCACCACAACCTTACCTGCTCTGCTGGAACTCCCAGCTCTGCCAGGGCTGACTCAAAAAACCTTTTTGCTGGTTTCCCCACAACCTCAGCCTGGACATCACAAGCATACTGGGGGAAAAAAGAGAGAAACACAAAAAACACTGATCAGAAAAGGATTTGTTCAACTCCATAACTCCAGTTATAAAACCTTTGTGATTATTGATTTTTGCCCTTAAATAACACAATGGATTAGCAGGTGAAGGTAAATATCAGAGAATTTGGGTAACAGAAGTGTTTCAAGTTCTCTGGCAGGGGAGAAAATGCTCTTGAAACATCTCAAGGTACAAATCTTTCACATTCTCCATCACTGAGTGATCTTTAAACTCACCTCCAGTATTGCTCATTTTGTTAAGAGCATCACTCTCAGAGACATAACAAATACCCTTTATATAAAACCATCACAAGTACTGGAGTGCCTTAAAAGATATACAGGATTTCTCCAACCACCTGGTATCATTTTAATGATTCAAGTGAAAAATTTAGCTTTAAATTCGGGTTTTGAAAAGTTACATTGGAAAAGGCAGATTTTGCAAGTTACACTCTCCTGCAACTATGCTGAAAAAAGAATTGTTTCCTAGACAAATAAAAGCCTCACAGATAACACGGACCCTTCAGGTTTTCCTGGGTATCTTGCACACAACATTCCACTTTTTCCTTTTCTGACTCCTCCTTTCAAGGGCCTCACTTGCAGCAAAGGTCCCACAAGGGAAAAAGTTCACCTTTTAAGTAAAACAAATTTAAACCAAAAAAAAAGAACAAAGGCACAAAATAAATGAATCCACCCATCTTTAGAATGCAGCAAATGAGTTCCAATGTGTGGCAACTCCCTCCACCAAGGTGAGTAATTACAGAAGATGACCCATATTTATCCCAGTTACTCTTCTAACAAGGTGCACAGGGCGAGTAAGCACAATTCAAGCTATAAAATACCTCTAATGCCTTCATATATGCTCCAACATCAAGTTTCAGACCATCGGTTTCTTTATAGTAGCGTCTGGAAATGAAAGTGATAAAGTCCCCATGAAATGAAAACGCTGGCAGTTAAAGACAAAGAAACCACATTTTATTATTTCTGGGCCTTTATAGACGTCCATATGGCTGCATAAAAAAAGTCAGGTAATCAGAAAATCCCAGGCCCTGCTTTAACACCAGGAATTAAGGAAAGGACAGGCTCAGGACCGTGCAATGCTCAGGGGAAGGATCCCAGACCAGAAACCCATCTGGGAACAACTTCAGTGGTCCAAAGGGATTTCAATGTGCTGAGACCAGGATGGACTGGGCTGTGTTTTATTGCACAGTGACAGAGAGCCCCTGGCAGGTAAAAGATGAGGGCTGGCACCAACCAGCAGCTGTGACCCTTCAGTGTGTCTACAAGGAGACCCCAAACAGGACCACCACTGCTGTCTCAGCCTCCCACACAAGGAAAGCCTGTTTATCAGGGCTAAGAAAGCCCTCCAAGCTGAATTTTGTTCCTTCTAAAAATGTTCCCGTTGCCATGAAGCTCATGGAATTAGAAGGTATCTTTAGAGACTTTTTCTGGAGTAGCAATTCACCTCCATGCCGGTCTTCCAAGCTCTGAGGAGAGCAAAGACAGGTATCTATATGACAGGAAAAAAAGGTAGGATGAGCAGTCAGCTAAGATTTTATGCCTTATCCTGCCATTTTCAATTATTCAGCATAGCCTTTCTTTAAAATGACCACTTGACCTTTGCTAGAACAGCCATTAACCTTCTGTAGTCTGGCGTAAACAACTTAATTTTCTGACAGTGGCATGACAGAAGAAATTACAAAGCCAATTCCCACTCTCAGCCCAAAACAGATGCTAAATGTAAATCACTCCATTTCCAGGAGCAGGGCATTCTGCTTCAGTGACTCTGACACTTTTGTTTTCTATGGAATGAACTAAAACTTCTCCCAAAACCAACTGCTGGCCCAAGGCAGGCACCTTGCTGAGGTCCGCCCAGTTTTGCTGGCTCTGCAGGTTAAAAATGAAGCTGGGTTTTGTATATGGCCCTTTGCATCAACGAGGCTTCTCTGGGCAGGAGAACAATTCTTACAATTTATAATCTCCCTCCTTCAAGTCAGAGAACTCACCAGAGCACTGGTATTCATGTTGCTTCCATGATCAGCCATTAAAAAACAATATGCCCTTGGTGAAAACCGAGCTTTGAATATCCCAAAATCTTTATTTCTTTAATGAAAAATAATATTCTATGAAAGTAACAAAAAAGAGCTGTTCGTATCAGTGAATGACCAAATACTTTTACATGAACAGGCTATAAAGCATTTTTGCACTGATCACACTACAAATCCTAAGCAAAGGTTGATTCTATATTTAGTTTTGAAACATGGTATTACATAACACAAAATTTGATTATTTTATGTACATTAGCCATTCTCTTGTTGGCTCAACATTTTCTCCTCATCCTACTGAGAAACAGTAAGGATTTTTCACCCCTGTTGGAGGATTAGAACGTGAGTGTCAGGTAAGGCAACACAATGAATTTAACTGCTCCTTCCCACTGATAAGTTCTCCCCTGCTGGATCAATAACCCACAAACTAGGAAGGGTTTTCATGCCCACTGCAGTCTATTGAACCACTGAGCAAAGTTGTCACTGCACCTTCCCCAGGATAAACATGCACAGTCTCTTTTAAACCCATGCACCACACAACAGATAAGAATAACTCCTTGGAGGCCATTGGGATTTGTCATTATTCAGCACAGGAATTAAAATCTTCCTGTTTAAAATCTCAGAATACATCTGAATTGTTTCCAGGAAAACATTCAAATCCCCTCACTGGATTTTTTCCAGTGTGTGAAAGCAGGAGGTCAAAATTTACCTTTAATGGGCAGAGAATTAAAAATGCTGTCTGACACTAAAACTACCAAAACAACTGATCTGCCACTTCAAAAGCATCAAACTGCATCACAAATCTACACCAACAGCTCTTTCTTTACCCAAGCATGGCCTGTGGAAATTTTGGGTTTCTTTCACTATGAAAAATCATTTCTATTCAGTTCAGAGAGGAACACACGGCTACAGGCAGCAGATAAACCAACAGTTCTCACCTCTGAGATACTAAATACTCACTCACTTGGGGGTCACACACATCAAAACCCAAACTCTCCACGACTCCTGTGAGGTTTTGAGGCTCTCTTAAAGCAACAAAAGACCTCTTCATTGACAGTTCCTGATCAGATCAGCCTCTCAGCCCAGGCACACAGATTAAAAACTGAAGAGTTGGTACTGTGAGTGCCTGCACCAATTTCTGGCCTTCATTAAAGACATTATTAAAAAATGCAGAGACTTGAGGAAAAAACAGAGCTTAACTCACCCTTTTCCAAGGGAAATCAAAACAGGCTTCTCCATCCCAATCAGAAGTCGGAAAGCCTCGTTAAGGTTTGCATAGGTGAAGTTTTCTGCTGCATCTCCAAGAACCACGCAGTTCGGGTTTGTCTTATCGATCTCAGCAAACTCAGGAACAAGATCTACAGGAGGAGGAAAAAAACCATACAATCACAAACCCCTCACCGTTCCAGACCCCCTGGAAGAGATGGCATTTCCCATATTTGCGCTTCCCTTCGCTCACGACAATACATGAAAAAATAAACAAGTCCTGGCCGGAATCACGCGTTCTTCAGACACCTATTCATCTATTCTAAAACAAAGAGGAAAACAGAGCGTGTCCCCTCCCTCCCCGTGTCCCTGCAGTGCTGTCCCACCGTCGTGCACCAGCAGATGTGGCCTCAGGCCACGCTCCTTCAGGAGGCGGCAGGCGGCCGGCGCGGGCGCGGTCACTTCGGCCACCGAGACGTCGAAGCCCAGGGCCCGCAGCTTCCTCACAAAATCCTCCCGGGTCGCTTGGGTTTCGTTGGTGCAGAGCTGCAGCTTCAGCCCAGAGGCTTTGATCCTGCGGAGGAACAGCAGCAGAGGGGTTAACCATATGAAGAAAGTGAGGTGAGAGCGTCAGTTCTGCTAAAAAGGTGAAGATATTCCAAACCAGGAGCAGGATCCTTTGCTGGGAGCAGATGCACCTGAAATCCTGACTCTGGGCACTGCAGCTGCTGGGTAGTTCAATGATGTTTTATCAATGCTGGGGTGGATGCAGTCACATTTATCATTAAATCTCTCACAAAACACCTGTGCTGTTACTTGGTTGGTAATCCTGAAAAAATCCGGCACTTCAAGGGATTCATTAATAAATGTTTATAGGTAAATGGCTTCTCAGTGGAAGAAAACACGGCCACGAGTGTCCAGAGACAAGGACATGGCTCCTGGGGGTCAGTACTCTGCAAAAGTTGTGTTGTTGCATCATTCCTGAAGTGTCCAAGGCCAGGTTGGACGGAGCTTGGAGCAGCCTGGGATAGTGGAAGGTGTCCCTGCCCATGGCAGGGGGTGGGATGAGATGATCTCTGAGGTCCCCTCCAATCCAAACCATTCTGTGATTCTGGGAATCCCCCTGCAAGTCCTCTGCCTCTGAGCAGCTCTGTTTCCTGACCCAAGCAGGTGACCTGCTGTGGATGTCCCCAAAAAGCCTCTTCCCCAAGGATGAGCTGTCAGCTGTTTGGAGACCCAATGTATTTCAAAAATGGCCACAGAAAACCAGAAGCACTGAAAATGTACCAAAATTTTAAAAAATTAACATATGCCCAAGAGACTGTCACTCAGGTCCTCTAATATGTGAAAATGCATACTTTTTGTCAGTTTTCACGTCAATTTGTGCGTAATTATCTTTGAGGACCTGAGCTCATGCAGGTTCAGATACTTAGCTAAGTCTGGAACTAGGCTTATAAATTATTTCAAAAACATTATTACTCTTCTTTGTATTAAAATGAAAAAGGATTTTCTATTAAGGAAGTCCCTGCACTGATTCTCAAGACAACAAAACATGCTGGGTTCATTTTATAGGGAGGATGATCTCAATTGGTTGGTGCAAACACCAAAACCACCTCGAGACAGCAGATCTGATGATGAACTTTCCATCAAAGGATTCTTGGAAATCTGGTCCTGACCCAGAGAGCCCCTTCTGCTCGTTAAAACTGCATGCCAGTGTCTTCTTTAATAATGCTGGTGATTCATTTCTTTCTTATTATTTGTCTTTCCTAATCATAGATATGTGAATTATCAATTACACTTAGTGGTTAATTGCCCTTCATAAAGATAGCTTTTCTATTTTAAATTAGGCAGTTAATATATTGTAACTAATAGCATCCACTTGTACATTATAAATATATCTTCATTGATTGGAGCACTGAATGTGAGATTCACTCTCAAGTTAATGAAGCAATTGAGTGAAGAAGTGCAGGGTGTACCCAGGGAATAATTATTGTTAATGAATTATGATGTGACCTTCTCAGAACAATGAACAATTGGTGTGACAGTGGGATGACAATATTCCACATCTGTTATTCGAGACACGGTTTCAGCTGGAGTTAAAAAGCAAAGCAGCGTAATTTGGATACACAACAAACTTGAATAGAGTGTGCCATGGTTAAAAAATAAAAATTATTCCACATGCAAAGCCTCTCTGCACACTCTTAGGGGAAAAAAAAATATCCCACGATTCACCATTGCCTGGAAGCAGACATTTGTTGAATTAGAATCTACTTTTTCTCTTCCTAAAGGTCAACATAATGAATCCAGAGACAACACCAACCACAGACCTGCAAAGACAAACCAGCACCCTCACAGGTCAGCTTGGTGAAAGCACAGATTCAGTTTTCCTGTATTACAAACTTCACTTCTTTCTCAGCATTTTAGGTGAAAACCAGACTGACACTTCTGAAAGGACTGACCAAAGCAGGAGGAGTCTGGACACATCCCAGACTGCCACCAGCAATTACCACCCCAAAAAACGAGCTCAGGAAATGCTTAGGATCAGGTCTACAATGAGCTAGGCCAAGCTGGACAGAAAATGGGAGTCCTCTGATAACGCATGAAAAGGACTTTCAAAAATAAGCTGGAACATTAAACAAAAGAAAAATCAGCACAAACTCCAGAGAATACTTATTTCTCTAAAAATATCTTTCTGATGAAAAGCCACCTTTTCCTTCCCAATTAGCATCTCTAAAAAGACCCCCTGTAAACTCTCTGCCCAATTCTTGCACAGAACAGTCACACTCAGCTGTACATTCAGGATTACACACACACTGGGATGAATCCATCCCTGAATCCTCAGCACAGGCTGCAGGCTCTATTAACTCAGAGCTTCATAATAATAACTAGGCAGAGCTTTTACCAACAGCTCTACAAGGGGGAAACCCTGCCTCCAATCATTCTTATAGCAAAACTCCCCCTCAGTTTCCCTGGTCAGGCAGGTTTTGCACCAGGAGAAACTAAAAGAGGTGGCTTGAAGGTCTGTGTCTGCCAGGTGAGGGAGTCTACAGAGCTGCAAAGCTTCAAGGGAAACCTCCAGCCTCTGAACTGCTCACACTCCCAGCAAAGCAAGGTACTGCAATTTCCACTGCTGGCAAGTGTGGGGATGTCAGGAGAAGAATAAAGAACAAGATTTGTAATGTGATGTCTTACAAGATAAAGAGCAAGGGATTAGGTACCTGCAAGTACAGAAGAACGGGGCAGCGGGAGATGAAATACACGACACACGTTTTATCGAGATCTCCAGGGTATTACAGATTTATCAGCAGGTCTGTTACAGAAGCACAGGCACACCCAGGAAACCCAGTCAATCAGGCCTTCAGCTGACTTCCACACATCGTGGCCGTGATAAAGATCCCACTCAAACTCTGCAAGCACCAGGAATCGATCCTGGTTAGAGCACAAGGCGAGCACACGGACAGGCAGCACTGTGCAGGGACCCAGCATGGTCCAGGCAGCTGTGGACATCCCAAAGCTGCTTCTCCCTCCCTGTTTGGGGCCATCAGCAGGCTCAGCATCAGACAAATCCACTCAATTTCCAACATCACTGCTCACACCACCCCTACTGCCCACAAGCAGGAACGGGGGAGCTTCACCTGCACGAGGGGAGAGCAGCTTCCGACCTTTCAGGGTGTCACAAGTGCCAAACGCGGCTAAAGTGGCAAAAGAAACTTGTCAGAGCCCCTCTTGGAGGGGCTGGCAGAGCGGGCAGGGCAGCAGGGAGCAGATGGAAGGCTCAGTGTCCCCTCCAGCTGTGTGTCACACAGGCTCTGCTGCCAGCATCTGCTCTGCCAGGGAGCTGCCACAGCACACAGGCACTGAAGGAAACAGCCCCAAAAAAGAAACTTCCAAGCCTCAAATTAAAAGTGGACAGATGAGCACTGAGCTACCACACCAGCCTTACCAGAGGAGGGATTTAAGCCCTCTCCAGATCCAAACAATCACTTGGTCGCCCAAATGATCCCTAAATCTCCACCCAGGGCACCCACCCGGCTCCGGGCATGCTGTGAGCACCTGCCCAGGGGAGAGGTGGATGTGAGGGGTTTAATTTCAGCCCTGAGCTGCCCCTGATGCCTCGGCAGCTCTTTGAACTGACCTTTACCTCATTCTGCTGGAGCAGGACACGGGGCTGAGTGACAATGTCCCACAATGCAATTACCATGCGTCAGATGAGCCGGTCCCTTACAAATCACCTCGAACTTTACACATCTGCTGGCTGTCAGCATCTGCCAGGCTCACTCACCCGAAAATAATGAAAAAACTCTCATTATTGTTCCATAACAGGTAAAGTGTTAGGACAATTATTAGACATCCTCAGTGACCTTGTGCAGACTTAGCCAACTGCCCTTGCCAACCTTTATGGGCAGCCTTTGGGCACATAAAACACAAAACCTGTTCTTTCAGATGATGTAAAGGTTGTGACACCCGTAGGAAAAGCAATGGTCCTGGAATCCGGGCTGGGAACCATCACTGCTTAAATTCACATTATGTCCTGCACATGGCTGAAGCGACTAAGGAAAAGGTGTAAGGCTAAACTCCAGATTTCCCATCTTCTCCCCCTGTCTTTTGCAGTGAAGGTTTTTCCTAAGACAGGAGCAGAGGGAAAGTCCTGCCCACAGCCAGAGGTCCTGTGCAGATGGGCAGTGGGGCAGAAAGCAAAACCCTGGAAGAGGCAACAAGCCTGAGCTTGGAGACTGTCCAACATCAACTTCAAAGGGGTTTGGAAATGTGCTACATGAGATTTCCAGAATCGGCTTTTTATCCTCCTTTTGGTCTTTCAGAGTGCTTCGGGGTTCTATTAATTTCAAAGAAAGCATGCTGAGCACTTTTGCTATTTGACTCTTTTGCATCAGTGGACAAATACCAGTGTGCTTCAGTGCAAACCTCTCAGCACTCTAATACCTTGTCTGGAACACAGGGATTCAACAGCACCTGCAACCAAACCACAAAGTAAAAGCAGGACTTGTGCAGCAACACCATCCTCCCACCTGGGCAGGGCTAATATTAGTGACCTCTGCAAGGGCCAGGGGGCTCCAGGTAAAATATCTCCTGATCTTGCAGGCTTTTCCCAGGAGAACCTCCCTGGGAGCATCACACACACCCGAGGATGCAAAAGGGTTTTCTGGCTCAGAGCAATAATCCCTTCTGGGGTCCAGCTGTGGAAATGCCCGGTGCAGGGAGAGTACATTTGCTCTGCTTAAACAGTGTATTTTGTGGCAATAATGTGCTATATTTTCTCTGCAAATCTGTATTCCTGCCATTCGAGTTGCTGTTTCAGCCTCTGAGGTAACAGCAGGCAAAGTCATTATTTCAGAAGCCCAAAGGAGGCCAGAAATGCCTTTGCCCATCCTGACAGGGTACAAGCCTCTCCTAATTCCATGGAAACAGTGAATTCCCTGGTGTTTTTAACTCGGTGGGTGCAATGCCATCAAAGGACTGCAGATAAAACCCCAGGTTGTTCATTCTCTATCCCATTGCCCAAAACTTTCCATTCCTCCAATTTCTGCCATCACAGCACATCCAAACTGCTTGAGTCTCGCTGTCACGTCTCTGATGCCACTTTTGTCCCCTGATCTCTGGTGTTTCCCTTCACTGAGGTCTTGTCATTGGTCCTGAGTGCAGCCAGGCTCATTAAAGCCCTGGTGATGCAACTTTCTGCTCCACACAGCGAGGCTGCCCTGACAAATCCTTACACACAGCACTTTCTGGCCCCAACCCCTCTCGCATTCCTGTGCCTCAAACTCATCTCTACATCTGCTACCTCCCGAGCACAATTTCCTCTCCAGACCCATAGGGTTCACCTCTCTCTAAATATAGCAGGAGATAATTTGGAGGCAATCCAAAGGAGGGATTGCAAAAGGGATTAAAAAATAGGAGGGCATTACCTTTGCACATGAATAAAAGCAGATTAATAGGCACACATGAAGGAGCCACAAGAAGAGGCCAATGTTACTTAAGGGTGGGAAAGGGTGACATAAGGAAGGGTACAGTTATAAAAGTAAAGACCCTGGAAACATCACCCTGACACAGTGTTTGACAGCAAAAAGTGAAAAAAATAAAACACTAAATTGTAGCTGAAAGCAAAATTTAAAAACCCACCAGCACCTTTTGTTAAGTATTTTGATAATTTAGAATTTTTCAGAGGTAGAAAGAAATCCTGGAAGTTGCACACCAAAACAAATGCAAAGTCCATGCTGTCCTGAATTCTCTACAAAGGCCATTGAATACAGCTGGATACCAGAATTACTGCACAAATTATCCAACACCATAAATCATAGTCCACCTCCCTGAACAGCAGAGAGGACAACAGATCTGCAGGCAATAATATGCCACAACAGTGAAATCCAGAATCCAGTATTTAATAAGAATAACATGAGCTTTTGGAGGAAATTTGCAGACAGGAAGCACAAAGCAGAATATAAGAAAAATCTCTCTGGTCCATTAAGTTCAGTAACAAGATGCATTTAAGGCTGCAGATTACCAAATCAGCTTAATGTATTACACCTAAAAGACTTTAACCACACTGCAAGCAGTTCAATAAGTAAACTCTGGTAGACTTTAAATAGCTGATAAATCTCCACTTTGGGAGCTGTCAAGGAAAAAATCAGATCTTTGGGGATTCAGTTAGCATGAACAGCTCTGGAATACATTTATTTGCATTAAGCAAAATCTTTTTATGGACAACATAGTGAACAATACTCCAACAGCTTTCATTCTGTGCAAAAAGGGGGGTTCCTGCCCATGGCAGGGGGTTGAAACCACATGATCTTTATGGTTGCATCCAACCCAAACTATTCCACGATTCTATGAAGCTGCTAATTACTCCATTAAAAATTCATTCAAAACCAAGTTATCTTTGACAGGGTTGAATTCTCACTTCGTACACAAACAGCACCTGCTTGTAAAGAAGGACTTCTATTTCTGAGACCGTGACGGTTAATGATGTGTAAACTGCAAAAATGCAAGCACTTACTCATGCAATTTGTGTAGACAGCAGGTGAGCACCCACAACTTCAGGGACACAGATCTTTTAAAAGAAATAATGAACACTGCTGATTAGGAAAGCAAATATGGGCTAGGAACACCCACTGCTCTCAGCAAACTGGGACCACAGCTAATGTTACAGACTGCAGTGGAGCTGAGACAACTCTGCACCCACTGAGGATCAATTCCTGCATCCCTCTCTGGCTCTGCCAGGGAACAGCTACATGACAATACAGAAGTGCTTCGTTTTTTGTGTCTCTGCTGCTTCAGGAGGGCAGTGACACCTGGGTCACTGGGTTCCTTTGGGTAGAAAATGCAAAGAGAGTCAAGTACAAAAACAAATGAGCAGATATTTACACAACAGTCTGTATCGTTTACTTGAAGGTCTCTTTCTAGGAGGAACAATTCCTTTTCTATCGCCTGTCCCGAAGGCACAGCAAGCCTTGGAACTCTGAACATCTGCACAGCCTGTGCCAAGCCACGTTACCTGCTGTGACAACAAAGATTTCCTACTTCTTGTGGCACACACACTTCCAAAAGGCTCTTTGTGAGCTCCCAACTCGTCCGAACCCCCACACCCTGAATTGTTTTACAGTCCCAGTTCCGCTTGTTCCCCTCACAATCTTCTCCTTGTTAGACTCTCCAGGTATTTTATTTTAACAGGACTGTCCAGCTGCTCCCCAGCCTCCCTGCTCCCCAGATTTCCGCTGCCCTTTTCAAGGGCTCTGTACAAAGCTGTGCTAACAGATGCACTATCCCAGCCCAACAACAGGATGTTGTAAACGTCCAACCACTGTGTGCTTTTCATATGGATATGCTAATGGACACGCTATCAGCACACAGCTGTAAATGCAAATGCCAGAGCACAGCCTGAGCATCTTTTATGGATGTTTAACCACCTTCTGTCTTGTAAGGGACCAGCTCCCTGCTATTTGTAAGATAAAAAGCAGCTAGCTCACCTCGTGTCAATGCTGTGTAAATCGATTAAGACAATAACAGCACGGCACTGAGGCTCTGTTAGGGCCGGCTCCAGGAGAAGCCTTTAAGTCACCGATGGCCTTTCTGATCTTGTCCATGGGCTTTCTGATCTGCTCCAAAGCATCTGCCAGTGAACTGCACACGCTGGGAAGAGATGGGTAGGGTTTATGTAACTTTTTCAAAACAACAACAAAGATATGCCCTAGCAAATTAAACAATCCAGAAACATTATGTCTTAAAAGTTCTGAAGGGATAAATCATCTTATCGAGCCACTTTTGGATTTTTCAGCCACCCACTGCTCTAAAATCCCCACGTAATGATAACAATAGTCCCTGGAGAATTTAGAGACATTCCTGGCTCCTTGGTTAAAGCAGGGGTGCCAGTGCCCCTCAGCACAAGGGTACCGGGCTGCCACAGGCTGGATGAGTGACAAGGATTCGGATTCACCTCATCCCGTGAGCACAGGACAAGCTCTGCTCTGCTCAACAAACGCTCCTGTGGTTCATCTTCTCAGCCACCAACCCCCTCTCAGTGCACACTGAATCCTACAGTATTTCACAGTAAAGATTTATCAGGGCTGCAGGTACACCAGCAATACATAAAGCATCCCCAGCTGTTACACTCAGTGTTTCACCATAGGTTATACCAGCTATTGATGCCTTCCTCAGGAGGGTCTCTACAGCACTGGGAAGTTACTGAATGTCACCTTGCTCAGGGTGTTCCAGGGTCCATCAGCTTGTTTCGTCATGTTTCTGCTCCATCTGACTGTACTGTTAGCTAAAAACAAACAAACAAGAGGGAAGCACCCCTCTGCAGCCATCACAAATAGAAACCAGGCCAAATTCTGCTGGCAGAAATTACACTGCTGCTCTCTCAAACACCAACTCAAATAACTGCATAGCAGAATTTGGGTGAATACGAGAGAAATGATGCAGCAAATATACTTTTAAGAGGTCAGAATGGCTTTCAGTCACATGAAACCAATGACAAATGAGTATGTTTACTTATCATTTTTACTGGAGTGTAGTATATGTTGTTACATTAAGTTAATTGCTGTAATGGGGGAGATGATGTAGCAAGAGTCTGAAAAGAAGAGGTCAGCTGTCATGTTCTAAGAATCCTTATCTGTACTATGAGTTATCAAAATGGTATTTAAGGTTTCTGTTGGACATATACATGCACTAAAAGATGTTAGACAGCTCTTTTAGCAGAGGACCACAGCAATCTGCATTAGTTATAAAGTTCCTTGCTATCCGCAACCATGACTCTTTAATTAATAAAAAAAGAATTAATTAAAAAAGAGCTCCTTTTAACTTTGATCCATCTGCTTGAAACCACCCAGCTGTACTGTGACACAGACACAAATATTAATGACCAACTGGCAATAGGATAATGAGTCAATAAAGATTTTAAATGGTGTGAGCCAGAACAATTACTAACCTAATAGGCAGATAAATAAGGCTACTTGACTTTACCCAAGGAAAATTATTATTCTTCACCACTTACATTGAATGACCTGAACAGTGTGGTTTGGTTGGGTTGTTTTCCCTTCCTGGCACTTTTTCATTCTGCTGTCCCCAGTTCCCACAGCTACCCCACTGCTTCTCCACTGCCCACCAAACCCTGCCCAAACGAGATCAGCTTTTCCTGCACACCATTCCAGAGCCTGTTGCTGGATTGCACCTCCAAACCCTCCTCAAAGACCCCTGCAGCCCCTTCCAGACAGACAGACAAGTCAGATTAGTGGCCAAGGGCTTCCTGTGACTAACGGGCAAAAAGGGCTTAGACATTCCCAGGATTTCCAGAGAAAACCCATAATTTCCTACACTTAGCCCAAGGCCAGAGTTTTACTGTTGTTTCATCAGCATATTTCTGATGTTACTGGAAGTTAGACTGCAATTTACATGGCCTCCATGCAGGAAGTTTCAGCAAATGCAGTGACAAAGGTTATTAAATAACAGCCTGCAACCTGGCAGAAAATGAAGTTTAAAATCTAGGAGCAAAAACCCCAATGTCAACAGCATCTGGTGATCCACAATACAGGTATTATTGAATATGTCTTGGTTTTTAAAGGAATGATCTGACCTCTGACAGTAGTTATGCAACTGTTGTTATTTATGCTTGGTTTGGCCATGCCTGGAGGCCTTGGCTATGGTCTGGGCTGTCCCAGGCTGTGCTCTGCACATGCACAATCCCTTGAAAGAACCACATGCCACAGGATTTCAGCAGAAACAACTTTTCCCTCTGCCTAGTTTCACTGAATTCCCTTGGAATGCTGCTCTCCCCTTGGCTGTCCTGGCACCTGCAGCTTCCCCTGGCCAGCTGAGCACCACAATCTGGCCAAGAGCCTCAGTAAGCCTTAAACTTACTTCAAATATTGCTCTCTGACAGCACTGGGAACTCTGATCCATCTGATAACACCTTCTGTGCCTCCTACAGGTGTATAAAGAAATATGAACAAAGACATAATTATGCAAAAAAAACCCCAAAACAAAACAAAGAAAACCCAGAACAAAAAAAAGCCAACCAACCAACCAAAAAACCCAACAGCAACAAAAAAAACAACCAGCAAAGAGTTCTGTTACTACCACTTCAATTGGATCTTCTCCAGTTCTGCCCTTCCATGGTGGTTCCACCAACACATAGGCACATATTTAACTAACATCATATGATTAATTTTACTGGTTTCAATATTTCTTCCTGTGTATTTTCCTGCTCAATAATGCACTTTTCCCAAGCCTGTGCTGAATGATCCCAGAGGGCAGAAGCTGCAGAGGTGTTCACCAAGCAGCGCTGTCGGTATTTCCCACGGGACCAGAATTTAGGCATTTAAAACATTTTAAGTGGGGTACACGCAGCAGCACAGAATCATAGCAAGGTTTGGGTTGGAAGGAACAGTAAAGTTCCAATCCCCTGAAATGGGCAGGGACACCTTCCACTATCCCAGATTGCTCCAAGCCCCATTCAGCACTTGCCACGTGAAACAGACCTGGATTTTCTGCAGTGGGTGAGTGAAACATCACAGAGAGCCGAAAGGCTCTTCCAGAAATTCACAACCACACAATCAATACTTGTCTTTAAACAGAGTTGTCCCTTTGGCCACTGCTCTCCCCTGGCCCCATCCTGCTCCTCTGGTCAAGCAAGGCCAATACAGACACGCTGCTTAGTCAAGCTAATTAATTAAAGTTACTTAAGTTAAAGTTACTTAGCTTGTGTTACCTGCACAGCATCACTCAGCTAAAAGTGAAGGAGTTCCCTCCCTGTGGGCACTGGGAGTAACTCACCAAGACCACGCTTTGCTTTCGAGTCACTTTCAAGCTGGGCAATCATTAACCCCAGCACAAAAATTCTCCAATTCCGGGTTGCAAGCTCCCTGCAAGAAGTCCCAGTTAATTTGACAGCAGAGTTGATCAATTTACAGAAGTTCTGTGTCTGTGCGGGTAATATTTAACAAATGATCACCAGGGGATAATGCCGGATCTCTCACATCCTGCCAGCTCCTGCCACACGTGCAGTGACAACAGCAAACACAGACCCACGCGGGACGCGCCTCCTGCACCGCCCCAGCCCCTTCTCCCCATCATCCCAGCGCCTGCGGGCTCCCTCCGCTTCAACAACCCTAAAAAGCACCAAGCTGACCCCAAAAGCACCCGTTTCCTGCCCGGCACTAACACAGCACAGCGGGGGCTGGAGTCAAACCACCTTTAGGAGGTGACCGCCGCTGCCCATCGCTGCGGCCCCAAGCCCACGCTGCGCTTCGGGGCTCCCCCCTCTCCGCGGGTCCCCCCGGGCCGCCCCCCACCCACCTGCGCACGGCCTCGGCCGAGCCGGCGATGGGGACGCCGCCGTCGGCGCCGCTGTCGTAGAGAACCCCGCTGACATCGAGCAGCAGCCCCCGCACGGCCCGGGCCCAGCCCCAGCCCGCCATGGCCGCTCCGCTCCCGCCCCGCTCCGCTCCGCGCCCGGCGCTGCCGGGAAACGCAGTCCCGGGCCCCGCCCCGCTCCGCTCCGCTCCGCTCCCGCCCCGCTCCGCTCCGCGCCCGGCGCTGCCGGGAAATGCAGTCCCGGCCCCCGCTCCGCTCCGCCCCGCAGCCGCCGGCGATCCCATCCGCTTCAAACGCCCGCCGCAGCGGGAAAAGCACGGAGGAACTGCGGCTGCCCCATCCCTGGAAGCGTTCAAGGCCAAGCTGGATGTGGAGCAACCTGCCTCAGTGGGTTGCATCCCAGCCCCTGGCAGTGGAGTGAAATTAGGTGATCTTTAACGTTCCTCCCAACCCAAACCATTCTATGATTCGTATGACAACCAAGAAAAAAACAACCCACTGACTCATCACATAAAGAATTTTACAATCACAGATAAGATTTTATCAGCTGTGTTCCAGCTTTACAGATAGTATTGTTTTTTCCCAAATATCTTCTGCTCGCTAATGCTATCAATAGCACGCCACGACTGCCAGAATGTATAAGGAGCTGTGGCGGAATTATAGTCCATTTTGTTTTAAGGAAAGCAGAGGAGCCTTGGCAGCATTGATTTGCATCACCGCTTCTGGAATAGCCTCTGGCTTCTCCCAAAAGATAGTATCTAAACTGTGAAATTCATTAAATAGACTCAGAAATGGATCAGGTTATTTAAAACAACATTACTAATGGCACAATATCTCAGCTGTCTGCAGCGATAGTGAACATTGTCTTGGATAGTGTTATCAGTCCAGGACACCCGCTATGAATATTGATCCACAGCTTGTTACAGCCGTCACTTGCCGTCAGGACAGGTCAGGGTTGAAACCCACCTAGCATCAAAGCAATTTAAAGACAGCACTTGGACTGAATTTTAATGCCCGAGCTGGGAAATGGACCAACTTCAGAGTGCTGGAACTAATCCATGAGTGTGTGCCTTTCCACACACGTGTACGTTTGTAGGTTGTGTGCACACACATGTGAAGCTCATGATATTTGAAGATGTCTCCTAGCTCACAGATTAATCTCAATGCTGCAATTTGCCTTCTCAGCTCCTGCAGACCCAACAACTCAAACAGAAGTATTTATAGTCTCATATATGCCAGATTTTTTTCCTAGTTCACCACCTCCTGCATCCCCAAAACCAAGCTTTAGCCACCTGTAGCTTGTGCATGTGAAGCCCTCAGGCCAGAGCTCCCTTCTCTTCTACATTCTTGTGGTATCTACCCCAGAGGCCAGTGCCAAATGGGCTCTTGGACAATTAACAGTAACAGTTACTTTCAATCACATCTCCCTTGCACATCATCATCTCCTCTTCTTGCTTTCCCCTTATCTTAAGGCCTATGCCAAGAATTATTTGTGAGCCAAATTCTGCTGAGGCTGAGACAGCTGTGAAGAGGAGAAGGAGGGCTATGCTCTGCATCTTTCCACAGGAATAGAGGCAGGTGGAGTAGCGGATTCCTATTGAGGGCTGCCTTCCCTGGCTGAAGGGTGCCTTCCCCTAATCTATCTATTTGTGGCACCGACAAATGCTGAAACACTAAGGAGAAGGAAAAGCACCCCCCAGAACAGACAGAGGTGTGCCAAAATACACTGCAAACATGTTTTCAATAAGCAGGGCTGGCTAGAAGTGGTCACAGGGATGGTGCAGAGGGGGGAGGCTTGGCCTGCTGTCACCTACCCTGTCCCAGTTATAGGTGTGAACAGGCAACAAAGTGTTTCCCCCCAAGACAAGGAGGGTTGGTCAGTGGCTAGGAGCTCCTCCAGCACACGCAGGCCTCAGTTTCCCTGCCTACTAACTGGGAACAGTGTGAACACCACGGGTGAGTTGCAGGAGTTTGGCCCAGAGTCTGAACCACACTGATCCCAAGCTGCTCCCAAACAAAAAGCTGCTCGTTTTTTTCCTGAGGACCAGGTAGCAGCTTCACATCGCAAACAGCGGCTGCTGGCACAGGGAGCGCTTGGAGCTTGGATCCTGCCCAGCGCAGCAGAGGGATGCTGTCGCTGTAACTGGGATGCAGGAGCCATCCTTCCTCTCTGGATCCCTCCGAACACAGGGCTCACCCCGCTGGACCCGCACTGACTGGGGGAGCTGCAGGTGGCTCAGCAGAGGGCGAGGGGACAGGTGAAGCCCGTGGCTCTCCGGGCCCCGGCGGACACCGGCTGCAGTCGGTGCAGCCACATCTCTGCTCCAGCAGAGGACCGGGCTCTGGTGCCAGCTGCTCCTGGCCGCCCCCGGCCCACCTCTCTAGCTGTTTGCCCCCCAACACGGGGCAGGTAACCGGAAAGCCCAGTCACCGAGAGGTTGGGATGGAGGGAGGCGCCCGCTGCGCCCCCGCGGAGCCAGCGCGGCGGGGAGGGGGCGCGGGGGCGGCGTGCCAATGGCTGCGCTGCCCCCTCCTCTGCCCCCACCCCGCCGCCGGCCCCTCCGCCTCCCCGGCCGACCCTCCTCCCCGCCGCTCACTCCGCTCCGCCAGCGCCGAGCGTGCGGCTCGGGAGCGGCCCGGCTCCGCGCCCGGCGCTGCGCTCCGCCGGCTCCGCGCTGGGAGCCAGCAGGTCTCCGGGAAGCGCGGAGGGTGGGGTGGGATGCCGGAATGCCCGGACCGCGGGGCCAAGGCGGCCCCCATCCATCATAAAATCTCCTTCTCCATCTTAGACATCCTGGATCCCCAGAAATTCAGCAGAAGACGCGAACCGGCCGCGGGGAGCTGGGGCAGCGCCCCCCGCTCGGGCGAGCGGGAGAAAAGTTTGGGAAGAGTTGAAGTAGGAAAGGACGCTGCTGCTCCCTGCAGCGGGAGGAATAAACTAGAGGCACATGGTAGGAACGCGCTCGAGTTTCTCCGGCCGGCGCTGGCGGGGCGCGCAGGTGGAGGCGCCGGCAGACGGGGACCCCCGGCCCCGCGCCCGGCGGGACGCGCTCCCCGTGCGGGGTTCCTCAGAGGCGAGGGAAGGGGGGCTGGAACTGGATTTCAAGTCTTGTTGATGCAAAGAGAAAAGTTCTCGATATCCGTGTGCCCTGCCCGGCTCCTGGAGAGCGGAGCATCCTCTGCCGCCCGAGCGGGAGGGCGCACATCAGGGCGCGCCGCCGTCCCATCCCGGACGGCTCTTACCGAGGCACCGCGCGGGTTTTTTCCCCCAGAAAGGGCGGCCCCCCGGGCGCTCCTTTCCCCGGGGCCGCAGCAGCCGGCTGCCCCGGCCCTTCGGGACGGCCGGCTGGGTAATTGCTCAGCCCGTCCCCACCGGAGGATGCCTTAGCTCCCGGTGATCGATATCCTATTACCGACTCCCGCCTATCTCCTGCCCGCAGCTTGCAGGTGCCCACTTCAAACCTCCTTCCCCCGGCCTGATCCTAATATTGTTCGATTAAAACTTACCTTTAATAGATGACATCTATCGATCTGGCCCTCGCAAATCTGAAACTCCATTAGCGCAGGGATGGGGAGGGGGGGGAGGGGATTTATTTCGCTTCAGAAGGGGACTTTAATAACTTCTTTTTTAATTGGTAAGAAATCCATATCGACGGCTTCCCCCCTCCCTGCCGCGGATGCAGTGGCACAGCGGGGGACGCGGGGGGGCTCTGGCATGACGGGCGGAATTTTTCTCCCCTTTACTTTATTTTTAATGATTGCCCTTACGTTGGGGGGGAGGGAGGGATGTCGGAGCAGAAGCGCGGGGTTCGGAGGGGGGGCGGGAGGAGGGTGCGCTATCTCCTGACGAGCTCCGCGATCTCACCTAGATGCGCACGCCTCGGCGGAGAGCGGCGCCGAGGATGCGGGGCAGGAGCGCGACGCGGAGGACCCGAGCGGGGACGGGACCGGC
>VZRV01001011.1:0-33329 GCA_013398115.1 Falcunculus frontatus | reverse complement strand
GGCGGCGGCGGGCGGCGGCAGCCCCAGCCCTCCGGGCCCCGCCGCTCTGCCCTTCCAGACTTTCCCTTCCTATGCCGCCGCCAACATGCTGGTGCCGCCGGCCGCCCCCTTCCCGCTGGGCGCCGGCCCCTTCGCGCCCTTCCTGGGCCCCGCGTACCTCGGCCCCTTCTACGCCCCGCACCTCTGAAGCGGCAGGGCCGGGGCAGCCCCCGGGAGCCAGGAGCGCACCTCAGCCCTTCTGACCCAGCGGGCAACAACGGCATCACTTCTGCTGCTTGCATGGCGATTCGAAGTGTAAGAAAGTTGATTTTTCCTAGGCGTCACGGCAGCATGCTTAACTTTGACACACAGAGAAAAACCACCACTGTAACCGCTGGATTTTATTAGCACATTTGAGATGTAATTATAGGTGTTGGAGATGGGAAAAGTAACCATCTTTACACATGCCTGACACTAATTCCCTGCAGATTCTTCTCCAAGTTCATTGTTAAGATGCTCCTCGTTGCTGTTCGGCTTGCCAGCACATGTCTGAACCCTCGAGGGCTCGGGAGCTGTGGCACTCGTTAGCACTGCAGTGATCCTGATGCTGATGAGGGTGCAGGCGGCCGTGTCGAATCCCAGGGATGCTCGCCAGCGCAGACGTCCCCAGGCTCTGACTGTGCTCATGGGACTCTACTGAGCCCTGTTTGACCCACGTTTCATTATCGTTTCTGAAAACTGCCAGTCGCGTTCTTGGCACCCTACCCGGAGGAGAGTTTTTGTTTGGGAAGGTGCAGGAAAATGCAGCTCTGTGTCATCAAGAGACAAGAAGGAAATCTGCCTGGTCAGTGGGAAAGAGTTCAGCTGCTGCTCACGTCCTCTCTGCCTTTCTCTGCAGTTCATTCCCAGTGACTTCACAGGTTTTGGATAAAAAGTCTAAAGATCATTCTTTTTGCAGAGAACAGTTGTTCTTGTAATAACACAGCATTAGTGCTAAATGAGGCAGAAAAGAAAACATAAATCAGAGAAAATGATTACATTATTCATTTCTTTAAAAACGGGGCATTTGTGGTAGAAAGTAAGTAAAACACAGAATTTTCAGCATGCTGAGACCTATTTTCCATAACAGAGAAACACATGGTTTTTCTGGTTTTGCTTTTTGGAGAATTTGTTAGAGGGAAAATCACATTTCATCTTCATCGTTACAAGCATCGGAATGAAAAGGAATTTTAGCTGGGGGCTCATCCATCCCTGAACGGATGGGAAGTAATTGGTTTAAAAAAATCTGTCTCATGCAGTTTTACAAATTATTACAACACAGTATTCCCGACTGTATCCTCTTGGTCTCTGACAATGCTTTAAAGTACACATTGGCTCTCCAACCAAAAAACTTAGCTCATAAATCCTATCTAGCTCTTGCGTTGGTCTAAATAAAAAGGGTTTTTAAATTATTCCCTGTTTAATTGTTTTTAATTGTACTTGGATGAAGCACTGTCTGCTTTGTGGACTGTTTGCCCACCTGGTGTGGATCTTGACAGTCCCTCTGTTGCATGTCAGTGTCTGGGCTGGCTACAAGGAGATGATAGATGGGACAACCCTCTCCTGCAAAAATCACCCTCCTGACTTCCAGCTTTGCAGGGATCAAGGGTGTGAGAGCCACAAGCCTAAGCTTGGGCCAGTTGAAATGACCTGAGGTTGTCTTTCCACATGGAGAGGAGGAACCCAGTGTCTTCTCAGTGATTTGCAGAGCTATTAACAGAACACAAAGTTCACCTCAGGTCATGGGTTTGGAAGTCATAACTGCTGTATGAATGTGTTTACTTGCAGGTTAATTAAAGTAACATTTTAACCCTAATTTAAGTTAGAGTTACAAAAGACGGGGTCATTTCAGCTGCTTGGGGTGCATCCAGAGCTGCCTTCCTTTCTGGCCAGGCAATCAGCAGTTGCAGGTGCCTGAGCCATGGGGTCCCACCACTGCTGGCAAACTGTGTGTCCACTTCTGGCCACTTGTGGGCAGTTAAGAGCTCAAGCCCTGCAGGAAGGGAAATGCATTCCTGCAGGCTGGTCTAGTCTATTTTCCCTGCCTCGAGTTAGGACTAGCTAGACCTAAATGACTATTGACTATTCGTGGCCTCCTACTTGTGATTGTCATCACTGTCCATGCAAAAAAGAGGTCTTGATATCACTTTGCTGTCACTCTGAGAGGTTCCCAGAGCATGATACAGTTGGTTACCCACAGTGTACTCAGATCCCTGGTAAAAGACAGGCTTGTGCCCTGGTATGGTCATATGGTTACTTCTTTTCCTTAAGGAGTGTAAATCATACCAAAAAAACCAGGGAATGTTACAAGTCAAAATAAATAGTATAAATTGTCTCTTCCTTTAAGATGTGGTTTTTGTTGTCCACAAACCTTTCAAGACTCTGCTTTGCCAGCAATTTTGCCTTTGCCAAAACTATATTAACTTTACAGGGAATTTTGGTTCCTAAGCAAGATGCTCTAGCCTTCCTCTTTTCCTATCACTCTGTTCAGTCACTTCTAGCTCAGACTCCCAAAAGATGTTTTATGATTATTTCCAGAGAATATAGCAGTCATGGTCCCCAGTTCTCATGACTTGCACCTCTGCATAACATTGGAAGGGGGATTCACACCAATGGGAATGCAGATTTTGTGGCTCTGATCTCAGGCCACCAAAGCTTTCCTGGCTAAATGCTTCCAAGCCCTTTGGACAGACCTTTCCCTCCCTGCTTGGATGGGTGATTCTCGTTAGGGATGTGGTGACTGGGCATTTATTCCAGCTGAGGTCCCAAGCAGTCCTGGGAACAGCACTCGCTGTCAAACATTGTGTTGCACAGATGAGGCCATTTGCACTGGTAACACTTCTGGAAATGCCCCACTGAGTATCCATCATCTCTAACAATTCTGAATAAAGATTTGTACAATATTTTCAGGCGTAGACAGAAATTGACTTTACTCACAGCTGAATATAGACGTTAAAGGGAATCACAAGTAAGTCCTAAGTGTAAAAAAGAAAAAAATGCATCTATATTAAATTAAAAGAGCTTTGAATTCAAACGCTCCATGGAGAACAGGAGAGTTAGGAGCCTCCCTCATTCCTGGGCAACCTGATCTAGTGGATGTCATCTCTGCCCATGGCAGGGAGTTGGAATTTGGAGGTCTTTAAGACCCCTTCCAACCCAAACAATTCTGTGATTCAGCACCTGACAGTGTCTGCAGTGAGCAGGCAGCAGCAGCTGGGTGTCAAACTGCCCAAACTACTGCCAACTTCTGAGTCCAAGAACCACAAAATCACTTTGGAAACCGACTTCGTTTAACCTCATAATGAAACAACTACATGGAGGCACACTGTGACATTACAGTTAGGGAAATGTTAGAAATGTCAATTCAACCAGACTTTCAGATCTGTACTTAAGAAAAAAACCCCACAACAGTTCGTGCAGTTGGGTTTGCAAAGTTGGAAGAATACAATGAAAAATTAAATACGTCGAAGAACTAAAGATAAATGTATTTATTGACATGTCAGTGACCAGGCATTTTTCTTGAAGGAAATCAATGTGATTTGTTGTGTAATACATGAATGGAAAATTAAACTAAAGTCTATTCCTTCCTAGCAATCTCTCTCCTATTCTCTCTCTCATTATTATTAGAAAATCTGTAATAAGGTATGTGCTACCTACACACAGGTTCTTGAGGTGAGAACAGACTCCCCTGTTTTCCACCTGTGGATTTTTCCTCACTGAAGTCAAGTAGGACCATGGAGAGAGAGCCAGAGATGACCCACGACAAGGAGCAGAGAGAGCTCAAAGGCTTTTTATTCTCCCTGCTTCTGGCAGAATAGTTCCTTCAAAAGAGAGGTGAACATTGATTTTTGTGGTCACAGTGGAGCATGTGAGTCTCACCTCCTGGTGGCAGCAGAGGTTGAGAGCTACATGGCAGTGTCCTCTGGTGACTCAGGAATGAACGAAGTGTTGCTGCGGTCCCAAATACCTCTTAGGAATGAGACCAAAGTCTGATTTTCA
The DNA here is from genome assembly GCA_013398115.1 of Falcunculus frontatus. Classification (NCBI taxonomy): domain Eukaryota; kingdom Metazoa; phylum Chordata; class Aves; order Passeriformes; genus Falcunculus; species Falcunculus frontatus. Next base: position 29,312 of record VZRV01001011.1, on the reverse strand, counting down.
GCAGCTTTACAACTCACAGGCAGACAAGACATCTTGCAAAATATTTGGTGGGTGAGATCCTCCTGAAGAAAAATGGATAATAATGTTCTTGCTTCACCAGGCCTGAACATCGTTTTTGTTTTCCCGTATGACCCTGTATCAGCTGAAGTCACCTTGCTCAAATCTTTACAGCACTTTGTTGTCATGGCAAACTCACGTTGTGGGCTCCATTTCTGGTAGTGCACTCAGGAAAAGTTTCTGGGAAGATGATGATGTACAACTAATTTATGAGCTGCTTGTTACAGGTTTGCTTATCCTTTTAGCTGGCCTCTTTACCATGCTGTTCACAGGAGCTCTTCTGTGGTGGCTGTGATTCATGTAGCCTGTAGCAACACCACCACTGCTTTCTACTGTAGCACAAGTATTAAACTCCATTTCTCTTAGATTTTTCCCCTTCAAACACTGAAGAGTTCCCAAGCTAGCTTCTTTCTCAAGTTGATCTTCTCTTTTTCTGTGTTCTGTGTAATGCCACAGGAAAAATGTAATTAAAAGTGTGGCATTCCATGGGGCTTAGGCACGCTGTAACACTGCAGAGTGATTTTAGCAGTATTCAAGGTTTGTGCTTTTCCACTGAGCAGCCTCTGACAGACTGGAAACACTGAGTAATACCAGATCTATGTACAAGATCAATACAAATAAAAGATTTTACTCCTTTCTACACAAGCTGATTTATTATAGCAGCTTTGATCAGAAACAACTGCTGTTGTTTAAAGAAAGATGACTTAAACATTTATTTAAAAAAAAAAAAGAATATACGAAATTACATAAACTTTGAGAAATTGGAACCTTAAAAAGATGTCAGATTTTATATCTGTGGGTCTTGAAGAACCTGGCACAACAAACTGAGAGTCAGGTGAGTTGAAACCTTGTCCTCTCAGGGGAGGTCAGTTCTGTGATGATGCCCCAACATCCGATACCTCCCGTGGTGTTTGTGGGCAGCCATTGGATTGAGAGCTTTCCTTATCATCCAGTCCCTTCCACGGAATTACCCTGCAAGTCACAAGTATTGGTGAATTCAAGAAATGCTGCATTTCACTGAAATCGCTCCAGAAGAGCAACTGATGAATCCTAGAACATTTTGGGTGGGAAAGGACCTTAAAGATCATCTAGTTCCAAATCCCCTGTCATGGGCAGGGAACTCTGATAGACAAGCTGCAGAGAGCAAAGAATTGATTCAGTTCTTTACTAGTTTATTTGTCCATTCTAAGGAACAGCCAAATGGTAGTTTAAAAGCAGCTAATTTCTGTCAAGATCTTTCCGCTTTCTGAAGATTCCTTCCTTCTGGCAGTATGCTTTCCATATTTCCATATCTCAAGGTGCGTGATTTTTGAAAACAATTATGATGAAAGAAATTGTCTTGAAACAATGGATCGAAAGCAAATTCCTTTGTCCTAAGATGTGTCAAGAAAACCTTCCAATTTCTGAATTACCTAATAGTCTAGAAAAATCTAAGGATAATTTGAAGTCCTGAGTGGGGAAGTGCAGGAAGTGCCAGCACATCATGCAGGGGTAATGACAAGTGGTATGTGATGCAATAGGTCACCCTGCTGATCTTTCACCTCAGTGATGCCAGGTGAAAGCCTGACCTGGTGCAGGAATTATGTAACTTGTCCAGTGTCTGACCACAGCAGCCCTGAGGTCAGAGCTGAGTGCTCACCATTTAGCAAGGTTGGCAATCCTGGCTGCAGCAATGTCAAACTCTGCAACAGCAGGGCCAGTGGGGATGTGTCATGCTGGAATTTTGAGAAGTTTCCCAGCTCCTGAGATAAAGCATATCCAGATGTTCAGTGCTCAATCCTGAGATTAACCAAATTGACAAGGTATTTATTCTTATTACCCAGTTAGATGTATTTATGTTCATTTTCTGTGTGCTCTCAGAGCTGCCATCTGGGTCAGATTTTCAAAGTCAGGAGAGCATGTAAAGGAGTTTTTCCAGAAATCATTGTCCTGATAAAATCCAAGAAAGAAGATTGGAAGTTAGGAAGCACCAGGTTCTCAGGATCCAAATCAAAATACATTTGTTCAAGGAAGAAGCAAGGTCACATACAAGGCACTTGAAAGCCTGAAATTTAAGCCAAGTCTCACTCCAATTTTCTTTGGATTTTTTTTTAACATTTCTGAGTTTTATGGTAGAAAATGCCAGTTATAAAGCTCTTTTAATCTGTCTTGGGAAAGCCAAAAAAAAGTTGTTTTTCCCAAGCTCTCTCCAATTTGTGTCTTCTTGGTAGCATGATGCCCATGGAATGTGATATTCAGAAGAAATGTGTGTAGAAAGGCTCTTTCATTTAACTAACTACAAGTTCAAGAAATGAAAGAGCTTATCATTTACCTTTGGGTTTCACATAGAATAAAATGTCTCACCTCATTTGTGGAAGGCTCTGGATGTAGGTATTGTTGAGCTGCAAAGGAAAATAACAGTGTAAGTTCAAACATGGGGAACAAAGCCTAAGAGAGGAGACAGCAATTTAAACTCCTTTGATTCTATAATTCAGTTATCTACGCTGTCATCTAACAAAGTGTCATGGAAATCTTTGTAAAATAAGCCAACAGACAAATCAGGGAGGATAAGTATGAGCTATAGCTCAAGGTTTATATTGCAAAAGGAAATTCAGCTCTAAGGGTTGTTTGTAGTGTTTTAAGCTGAGTTAGCTAACACCCATCCAATAAAGCAGCATTATTTTGAGGGGGCTGTGCTGTGCTTTGCCAAACTATCTTCAAAGATATGCGCTAAAAGAGAAATGTCTAAGTGGACTTGAGAGGCAGATCTGCTTTGCACACATTACAATTTGTTGCTGCACTGTTCTGACACACTGCACTGTGAAATATTCTAGCTGTGCTGCAGGAAACACTAAGGTTTCTTGTCCTGCAGGATATGTCTTAATGTAGAGTTCTACTGTCAGTAAATAACCAGAATAACACAATCATGGGCCATGGAAAGCCGTTTTTTATAAAAGGCACTATGAACAATCCAATAATCCCACCCTGTGCCTGAGAGTGTTGTCCAAACACTCCTGGAGCTCTGTCAGGCTGGGGGCTCTGACCACTGCCCTGGGGAGCCTGCTCAGGGCCTGACCACCCTCTGGGGGAAGAGCCTTTTCCTAATATCCAGTGTGAACCTCCGCTGACACAGCCCCAGCCATTCCCTTGTTCCTGTCCCTGGTTACAGAGAGCAGGGATCAGTGCTGCTTGTCCTCTGCCCCTTGTGAGGAGCCCGTAGGGTGCTCTGAGGTCTTCCCTCAGTCTCTTCTTCTCCAGACTGAACAAACCAAGTGACCTCAGCTGCCACTTGTATGGCTTCCCCTCCAGACCCTTCACCATCTTTACAGCTTCCTTTGGTCACTTTCCAACAGCTTTATTTCCTTCATGGTCAGGCTGGGACTGAAGGCTGAGCTCCCTGGGGCAATGCTAACTGTGAGGTTTGCCTTCAAACCTGCCTTTGGCTCAGAAAAAGTGCCCGTTTTTCATTTCTGCTGAGTGGCAGCAGAGTTTCAACAGGAGGAGAAAGGGTGAAGCCTATCCCTGTAGCTTTGCTACGGGTGGGAAGAGAGGTGGGACTGTCCTTGTGCCAGCTCTGTAGATGTGTGCTGGTTTTAGGTAATGATGAACTTGCACCTTGAGCCTCTGGCTTGGGTGAGCTCCATATCCAGCCTGAGGACTGGCTCTTGCTCTGAGGAGGAACTCGTCCATGCCACTGAAGAACTGAACACTGGTGCCATGGGGCAAAACATCAGCTCTTGAGGAACTCTGGACATTTCCTGCAGCATTCCTGAGACAGTGTTTAACTCCAGTGAGGGTCCTGCAATCCTGCCTTGGCACCAGGATTGAGCAGCTCCCACGAGCAGCCTGTGAATCCCTGGCATACGCTGAGCTTGTGCAGCTTTTATTTACTCTACTCTAAATAACCACAGTAAGTGGGATGCAATTCCTCAATCTCTTCACATGCCTAATTCCCAACGACTTCAATGAGCATTTCTGCCAGAGACAGAGCTGTGGAATTACTCCTAACAACTGGCATGACTTAACTTGTTCCTTCTTATAACTTTATGGTTTACTTACATGTCAAATTGTATTTTCTGGATTAGCAGAATGAATATAATAACCCTCTTTCTTCAAGTAGGTCAGAGTTTTCCTCTGTTCTGCAGGGAAAATTACTGTAAAATGTGAACATTTCATGTGTTCTCTTTTCCATGTTTTGGTTACTGTCATGTGGAGTCTTTTAGGTTTCCACAGGTAACTAAATAGTACACATCAAGCTTCTGCTTTCCCTTTTTCACTCACATGAAATACTACATCTAGCTGAGAGCAATTCCTTCAAGATGTACAGTAATAGCTGCTCCTGTGCACAATGTGAATGGTTTAAAATTCCAACTTCATAGTGTTTAAAGAAGAAAAGTGGATATTTTCTGGGTCTTGATAATAAGTACCAAAAACAAAGGAGGAAATAAAGTGAGCCACAACAGGACTACACTGATCCTATATAAAACTGATCAGGCTTATATTAAACAGAGCTTTGAAGGCACTTTCTCTCAGGTCTTGATTAACCAGATTCCAGTTAGAGAGTTATTTTGATGCCTCCTCCAGCTACCTAGAAACAAAGACTAGACAAGAGTAAGGGAATAAAGACAGGTATTTATTTGAAGGGCCTTCAAGGTACACCCTAGGGGAGCCAGAGGCTGCTTCCAAAAGTTGGACCCCAAGATGGACGACAGGTCACAAGTTCTTCACGCTTTTATAGGTTTGGATCATTTGCATATCAGGGTTAATTCTCCAATTAAAGCCCCAGTTTTAGCGATGTAACTCCCCTCAGCTTGCCCCCCTTAGAATCTTTGGTTTACACATTTTGGGCCTAAAAACAGCCTGGCTGTCCTTGAAGGCAAAGCCTGGAGAGGCTTTGTTATGTCTGCCCAGTACGAGAGAGCAGGAATTACAGGCTCCAAGGAACTTCAGAGTTACACTCTAAGCAGTACAGAATTTGAAAATAGAAAAGTTAAAACCTAAGGCATCAATTTCATATTTATAATTTTTAATCTCAGAAACGGTTCGTATCAGCTTTAAAAAATACATTTACATATAGTATCTGTGCATTCCACATTGTCTGTATTTCATCTTCTTTCAGAGCTTACAGAATCCAAAAGCAAGCAAGCCCTTTCTTGCTTGTGGGTTGCTTGTTTGTTTATTTCCTTGTTTTTGAATCTCCGCCTTCCAGACAGGAATCTGCTGTTTCCCTGCATGTCTGGCTTCTGAAATTGCCTCTCGGGGCAGTTTGCCCCCAGCTCCACGAGGCAGAGCTGAACCCAAGATTCAGCACTTCAATTGATCTTGGTTGCCTTTAGTTTGCATTCTTTACATTTTCAGATGTGGATTTCCCTTATATGATACGTGCTAATTAATCTTTTGGACAAGCTTTGTCCTTTCTATATTTTTCTGCTTACTCCGAAAAGAACAAGGCTGGATGAATCTTAACCAATTTGGAGGTTACCTTAAGAATAAGAGCATTTACAGGCAGGTAAAAGGAAGCTCTTGAGTTGAGTCTATGGAAGATGAAAGGGATGTAGCTCCCAGCACTTTATTTCTGTTGCTAAATAGGTAAAAGACATCACTAGCACGACTTGAGCTAACAGATAAGTGATCTGCCATGCTAATGAAATGTCAAAGTAAAAAACAATCCAACCTTAAACCTACATTTCTTACCTGGGAAAATCCCATTGATCTCACGGACTACAAATCCTGAACCATGTCCTATAAGGCAATCTAAGAAATGTGAGTATGCAACAAACAATATTATGCATTTTTTTCCTTACACCAGAGATTGTAGAACCATGATTTGGGCTGGAAGGAACATTAAAGATCATCCAGTTCCAAACTTCCCTGCCATGGGCAGCGACACCTTCCACTATCCCAGGCTGCTCCAAGCCCTGTCCAACCTGGCCTTGGACACTTCCAGGGATCCAGGGGCAGCCACAGTTCTCTGGGCACCCTGTGCCAGGGCCTCCCCACCCTCCCAGGGAGGAATTTCTTCCTAATGTCCCACCTAAACCCACTCTCTGGCACTGGGAAGCCATTCCTCTTGTCCTGTCCCTCCAGGCCTTTGTCCAAAGTCTCTCTCCATCTTTCTTGAAGGCTCCTTCAGGTACTGGAAGGCCTCAATTAGGTCACCATGAAGCTTCTCTTTTCCAGGCTGAACAATCCCAATTCTCTCAGCCTTTCCTCATGTGAGAGCTGCTCCATCCCTCTGATCATCTCTGAGGCCTCCTCTGGACTCACTCCAGCAGCTCCTTGTCCTTCCTGTGCTGTGGACCCCAGAGCTGGAGGCAGAAATCCAGGTGGGATCTCAGCAGAGAGGAGTCGAGGAGCAGAATGAGCTGGGACAACGTGTAATACCCAAAGCAGAGAGGTCATTGCTTATTCTCAGCCTTAAAATTTTAGGCTTTTCACAAAAAATCATAACTTCAACTAGAAATAAAGAGGTTTCAATAGCTTCTAGATAATAACTGCCTCGGGACTTAGGAAACTGGGCACGTTACAACTGTGTATTCATTCAGCAGTCATGACTCTGAAATGCATTTTGCAATTTAGCACCTACGGCACAACCTTTCGGTGCTTTATGAACTCATCTTTGGCAGCAGATGTAGGGCACTATTTGCTGGCAGAATTGGGCTAGTAGGAGACACAAACATATTAGCAAATTGAGCCTAACTCTCCGTGTGTTTATAAAGAGCTCAACATCATCCGTTCTCCTCCCAGCCCTCACTGCATCAAGCTGACTGCACATTGGGAAAATTTTCTCTGAGGGCATTGCTCTCCAAAGGCATAAGCAGTGCTGCTCCCTGACATCCAAGGTTTGAGCAAATTGGTTAGAAGATATGACAAGATTCGGGAATCTTTTCTAATGGCTTGCTTTAGAAAGGGGAAGATATGCAAATTCTCTGTGTGTCAAGTAGGATATCATGTTTTCTTTGTGGAAGAAATAAATTCTTTTCCAGCATTGATAAATTTGTCAGGGCAATTTATGGACAAAGAGCAAGAGGCACCCAGAAGTCACCACTGCTAAGACTGAGGAGTTTTGTGGTCTGGGGTTTTTTGGGTTGTTTTGTTGGGTTTTTTTTCCTAGTGAGGTACTATAAAAAGTGAAATATTATTTGTTTTCTTCTGTACTCTGCTCTTTTGAGATCCAACCCAGAGTGCTGTAGCAAGCCCAGAAGAGGCCACAGTGATGATTACAAGGATGGAACACCTCTCCTATGAGTAAAGGCTGAGAGAATTGGAATTGTTCAGCCTGGAGAAGAGAAGGCTTCAGAGAGACCTCAGAACCCCTTCCAGTGCCTAAAGGGGCTCCAAGAGAGCTGGAGAGAGACTTTGGACAAAGGCATGGAGTGACAGGACACGGGGGAATGGCTTCACACTACCAAAGGGGCAGGGTTAAATGGAATATTGGGAAGGAATTGTTTCCTGTGAGGGTGGGGAGGCCCTGGCACAGGGTGCCCAGAGCAGCTGTGGCTGCCCCTGGATCCCTGGCAGTGTCCAAGGCCAGGTTGGACATTGGGGCTTGGAGCCACCTGGGACAGTGGAAGGTGTCCCTGCCCATGGCAGGAGGAGGAATTGAATGATCTTTAATGTCCCTTCCAACTGAAACCAGTCTGTGATGCTTTTGAGCAAAACCAGCATGTATTTATGAAACACACCTCACAGTTCCACTTAAACGTCCAGATCTTCTGGTTATAAACTGCTCTCCAAGTGTAATTTAGCTCGAGGAAAGGTCAGGGTTGCGCTGGCTCGTTCCAGCCTGTCCCTGCTCACCCGCTGGTCCCAGCTCAAAGCTCCCGGTCAGAGCACATTAGGTGCTCCTGGACCTCAGTCCCCTCACATTCCCCCCCTTTCTTCCAAGGCAGCAGAGCCTGAAGTTCGGGGTTCCATCGATGCCGTTCCATGTGGAGAAGGGCAGGGCACGGGGATGCCGGAGGGACCGTGGCGGACTGGGGAGGGGATTGGTGCGTGTCGGCAAAAACACCTGGCAAAGGAGCTCCGTGAGAAACTGCTTTGGACTTTAGTGTAGCCCTGGCTGTTATTTGGAATTCTTTTCTGTTAGCCATATTTAAAAAAAGATCGGGAAAAAGCTCATGTACATCTTTTGTGAAGAGAAAAGGTCGGGGCTGGGCACACACAGAGCATTTGTCATCACATCCCTGGGGAACCTGCAGCCGCCAGCGGAGTTACCATCACCACATCACACACTTCCCATTCCCGGGAATGTTTTCCCAATTCCTCTCAATTTTTTCTCAGAGCTCGCCCTTTTCTACAGCGACTTCCTCGAGGGGACAGGTGCGGCTGAGCAGTGACAGCGGCGGAAGGGCGCTGGGGCAGAGCCGGGGGGGGTTCATCCCGCCAGGGCGTGTGGGGTGTTCTGTGACCGCAAAGATTGTTCCCAAGGCTAATTCGGCAGAGGGGAGCGGAGCCCCCGGTCTGACGGACAGAGCAGCCGGTGTGAGAGATGGAGGAAGGCGGTGAAGGAATGGGGAGCGGGATGAACCGCTCAAAGGGCCGGAGCTCTCCCTCTGAGGGCCGCGGGAGGCGGCGGCGGGGCCCGCGGGCACCGCCCCTGAGGGACGCGAGTGGGCGGGGCCCGGGCTCGCGCGCTCCCGCCAATGGGGAGCCCCCGCGCCAAGGGGAGGTGCCGCAGGGCGGGGGCGGTGGCTGCCAATCATCAGCGGGAGCCAATCGGTGGTTGCGAGTGCTGTGACGTCAGCCGGGCGGGGGCGGGGCGAGGAGCGGTGACAGTGGCCCGCGGCCGCATCCGCCTCTTATCCGCGGGCCCCGGCACCGGCAGCACCTCCGGCACCTCCGGGCGCTCCGGCACCTCCAGCAGCACCAGGTACGGCCCGTCCCGTCCCGCCCTCGGAGGCCATTCCTGCTTCTCGCTGGGCCACCGTGCCCCGGTTGTGTCCCGCGGCCGGGGAGGCCGCAGCCGGCCCCGTCGGCAAGGCCCCGGGAGCGCTGTCGCTGGGAGGTGACAGCCCGTCCCTCCTCTGTGCTTGTGTCAGCCCCGCTCCGCGATGCCACAGCTCTGCCTCTTCTGAATCTTTCACCCTGGCCTTGGCGGGGGGATAGCGAGCGGGATCTGGTATTTAACCCCTGGATTTATTGCTTTTCCTTGTTATTTTTTTTGTTTTGCTGGAGAAGAGAAGGCTCAGAGGGGACCTTATCCCTCTCTACAACTCCCTGAAAGGAGGCTGTAGCCAGGTAGGGATCGGGGTCTTCTCCCAGGTAATAAGTGACAGGACAGGAGGAAACGGCCTCAAGCTGTGCCAGAGAAAGCTCAGGTTGGACATCAGGAGGAATTTCTTCACTGAAACGGTGATTTGACTTTGGAAGGGGCTGCCCAGGGAGGTGGTGGAGTCCCCATCCCTGGAGTTGTCCAAGGAACAACTGGACGTGGCACTCAGTGCTCTGGCCTGGTGACAAAGTGGGGAGCGGGCACAGCTTGGATTCAGTGGTATCAGAGGTCTTTTCCAACCTCAGTGATTCTGAGATTCTGCAATTCTTGTCTGCCAGCCTAGGTCCTGAGCTGTTCCTGCTGTGGTGCTGGTCTGCAGAGGTAGCTTGGCATGTCCACACTGATGTCCTCCCTGCTTGTTCCCTTGAGTGTTCACCCCTTTGATTCACCTAGTAAAGGCTGCAGCGTGGCACCGATTCCCCCCTGCTCTATCCACATGAATCTGAGAGTTTTCATGTGTTTGACAATATTCCCTATTTACTTTGGGATGTTTTTCAGTGTCAGATGCATACAACTGTTCAAGTTACCTGTGCAGTCTGCAGGCTGCTGTCTGGATAATGTTGCTCAACAGCTGAGCAAAGCTGTTCAAGTGTTTTACAGCTGTGTTTTGAGTGGTTTTTCTATTCTGATGCAAGACCTCTTCCAGTTGCTGTAATTCCCTGGGTTCTGATTCCAGTACTGCCTGCTGCAGTGCATGTTCATATTTCTCACTTCCTCACAGTTGGTAATGAGTTTGATTTTATTTCGTTTTGTTTGCTCGGGGTTTTTTTCCTCATTGTGCCCCTCCCTTTTCCTGAAATTTCTGTTCACCTTGTCTTGCTGATCATCCAACCCAAATTTCCCCCTTTCTTTCAACTCCAGATTCATCTGTAATTCTCAGCTTTACTCAGCTCTTCTCCATGTAATCTTCCACACCTTGGCTAAAGTGATGTGGCCTCACTAGCAAAGTTGCAGGGCAATTCCCTTCATGGAGGAAAAAGCCCTTTTAAAAAAGTCTGATGAATATTTTCCAACCTGAAAGAAGTAAAACAAGAACCTTAAACTGGGGATCTGTGATTCTTCATGCAGAAAGGTGCAGGGCAGATGAGAGTTTAACTTCTTTGTACCTTTCATTTCAGGAATGTCTGGAAAATCTCCAAAATTTAGAAGCTTGTGATAGGATTAGCTGCTCTGCCATGGAGGTGTGCCAGGGGCCAGGATGTCACAGACCAATTACATTTCAGGAGTTAAGCAGGTTGAAATATTGAATGGTCAGAATTTTTTTTTTCTTGCACAGATAATTATTTGTCTTTTTTTGTTTGCAAAATCCTTGAATAACAATCTTGAAAAGTATTAACACAAAGGGCTAATCTTTAACAGCTGGAAACAAGCCCAGAGCTGTGCAGCATTCATCTCTTGCTGAAATAGAGAATATTGACTCTTCCTAAACACTTGGATTTTAGTAGATGGAGAAAAAAGTCTTTTTGCTTTGGTTAGAAGTGAGGAGCAGCAAAGTAGTACCTGAGGAGCCTGCTGAAAGAAATGCCTCTCTGTTCAAGGCAACACATTCAGGGTGCAGATCTTTTCCAAAATAAATTCGGGATAAATCCATGACTTAATACTTCTGTCTCAGCAAACAGCCTGAAATAAGAGCACCCTTGTGTAAGCCATCCTTGCATCCTCCTGTTGGTATTTCATACCTCTGTTTTGGTTAGGTTTTACAGTCTGCTTCTCTTAGGTGGTGCAGCAGTGTCCAGGTGGCTCAGCCCTTCCGTTTGCTGTGCAGTGTGGTACAGAGGAGGCTGCATTTGATAAGCAGAGTACTTGTTGTGATCTGTGATCCTCCTTTGGGGATTAAACTGTTTGCCAGTTTGTAAGTGTGATGTTCTGTGAGACCAGAAACCTGAGCTTTGAGAACTCTTGGCTCTCTGCTGTTCCCTGCTGTGAGAGGAGCTTCTTCAAACAGCTTTTCAAGTGCCAACTCACTTCCCCTTGTCTAGGATGTGTCTTTATATTGACTGAGGTGCAGGCATGGAGAAGAAATCGAAGTACATTTGCCTCATGAAATCCTACTCTCAAGTTATCCCTAGATGGTGACAGTACAAGGTTATGTATTCAGGGGAAATTGCTGTGAAAATACAGAGTGCTCCAATGATCATTAATATCTGACACACTCTTATTTTCCATCTATTTTTTGATCATAGAATCCCAGAATGGGTTGGGTTGGAAGGGATCTTAAAGCCCATCCAGTGCCACCCCCTGCTATGGCAGGGACCCCTTCCACTGTCCCAGGCTGCTCCAAGCCCCATCCAACCTGGCCTTGGGCACTGCCAGGGATCCAGGGGCAGCCCCAGCTGCTCTGGGCACCCTGTGCCAGGGCCTCCCCACCCTCCCAGGGAACAATTCCTTCCCAATATCCCACCTAACCCTGCCCTCTGGCACTGGGAAGCCATTCCCTGTGTCTTGTCCCTCCATCCCTTGTCCCAGGTTCCTCTCCACCTCTTCTGCAGCCCCTTTAGGCACTGGAAGGGGCTTTGAGGTCTTCCTGAAGCCTTCTCTTCTCCACACTGAACAGAATGATGGTCTTAAAAATGGGACCATCAGCGAGTGCTTTATGGGTAGGTGGCAACATTTCAAAATCCAGAATGCATTTTATAAGTCACAAATTTTGCTTCTTTAAGTGGAGATCAGTTAAAACTAATCCATCTTGTTATCAAATTTGTTAACAGTATCAGCTAAACGTGATTTGTGTCAGATGCTTCTTCCCGGTGTTATTTGCTTTCTTATTTTGGGACATGATTTGTCTGATGGCAATCTGGTAGAAAATGGACATTTCAATACAACAAGAAGTTTGATGAACTTAATTTTCTTACTGTAGTTTATATAAGTACATTGGAATTTAAGGTGCGGCGAAAAAGGAACACTTGCAGGAAAAGTGATGTAGCTGATTCATAGACTTGCTGAGTCACACTGTTTAGTTTTCTTTTTCTTTCTGTAAGTGTACTTCAGAATAGAAAAAACAACTTGTTTGAAGTTAATTCCCCTTTGATTTATACTTCATATAAGCCTTCTTGGCTGAATTGCAAAATAGTTGAGGAACCTGTAATCCTGGCAGTAAAACCACTTCAATCGTGTCAGACATTTCTTCTGAGCTGTTCTTAGTGCTAATTATTAACTTTCTTTATTTTTTTTCCCTCCAGATCTGTATCAGAATTCCTGAAGTCCATCATGCTTTCCAAGCTAACCCGCTCCCAGAACCTTGCTGTTCTTTGCCGAGGCCTTCATTCCTCACTGAGCTCTGCTACCTCAGTTGCTCCTAAAAAAACCATTCAGGGGCCTCCCTCGTCTGATTTCATCTTTGAGCGTGAGGCGAAATATGGTGCCCACAACTATCACCCACTGCCTGTTGCTCTGGAAAGAGGAAAAGGTATTTTGTTTAGGTTTTCCCTGGAGGTTGTAGGTGGGGTGTGTCTGTGCAGGTGGAATGAGATCATGGCAGAATGATTTTGACCTGATCGATTTCCAAACCTTATGGTTTTTTTTGGGGTGGGATTGAGATCGCTGATAAAACAAAGATAGCTAATTGTTGATTAGAGAGCTGGATCATTATGCATAAGGGCACCTGAAAAAATTGTGGTGTCTCTAAAATGATTTATCTAAACAGAGGTCTAAGCGTTGATAATCTTCAGAATAACTCAGCAAGAAAAATCTCAAGCAACCTAATTTCTTCTGTTACCTTGTATGGAGAGGTTTAATGTTAATGGGAACAGAAAAAGATGCATTGGAACCTTATCAAACTCTTTGTGGGCTGTTCATATATTATCACTTCATTTAAATTTACTCGTCTTTAATTATGTTTAAGGAGCATTTTTTTGTCGTGTGTCTTCTTTTCTTTTGTGTACTGACCACAGGTTTGTCTTCCCAGGTGTTTACGTGTGGGATGTTGAAGGTAGAAAGTATTTTGACTTTCTGAGTGCTTACAGTGCAGTCAACCAAGGCCACTGTCACCCAAAGATCGTGGATGCTCTGAAAGCCCAGTCTGAAAAACTGACCCTGACATCCAGGGCATTCTACAACGATGTCCTCGGGGAATATGAGGAGCTCGTCACCAAAATGTTCAATTATAACAAAGTTCTTCCAATGAACACAGGTAAAGCAATACTTTATTTCCATTTTAGTTCTTGTCTCTGAGATCCAACAGTTGTGTAACATTTTCTGCTGCATTGATGGCCTGTTCCATGTGCAAGAGTGATAATGGTGCTGCTTTACATTTTAGGAGTGGAAGCAGGAGAAACTGCCTGTAAACTGGCTCGGAAATGGGCCTACACTGTGAAAGGAATTCCAAAATACAAAGCTAAAATCATCTTTGCAGGTATGTAAAGTGTGTGTTATGAGTTGAGGACTTGAGGAGCTGGACACTGGATTGCTGGGAGGCAGCCTGAGGTCACAGGGAAAGCACATCCAGTCCTCCAGGCTCTTTTAATCACTTAAAGTGCAGCACTTTTCATTCCTGACTGGTTCCTTACATAACCTTTTTGTGGTTCAGTTCCTCAAACTGGTGCCACACTTCTCATAGATTGCACAACAGGGTTAAGCTGCCCTCTTGGCTTCACCTGCCAGGGCTTTTGTTCTGCATTCTCCAGGTCTTCCAGAAATTAACATTGGAGTCTTGATATATTGAAAGTAAAAGCAATATTGCTAAAGTAAATATTGGACCCTGATTCTCTGTTGGAATATCTCCTCCCTTTACCTGCCTGCCCTGCTTGGCTCTGTAACAAGGAGAAGTTACCAGCCTCTGAAGAAACTTTTGCTTTTTTTAAAATAAATTTAAAAACCTATATACTCTTATATTTAGTATTCTTTGGTTATCGATAAAGCGTTTTTGTCAATACTAATTTTGCTTAATGGTTCTGTATTTTATAAAACCTTCCAGAATAAAGCTTCCTATTTAAATACTGACTTTTTTTTTTTTTGTAGCTGCAGATACTATTTTTAACTTTTGGTACATACAGTAGCCATAAATGTCATTAGGCAGCATTTATAAATTGCAATACATACTTGAATTTTGCTTTATTGTTTCTGGAATTGAATAGAGATTTTTTTTTTCTTTTCATTTCTTCTGGAAGTTCTTTGAAGAAATATTTCTCCTTCTTTCTCTTCTCTTCTCTTCTCTATATATTTAATTGTGCTCTTCAGACAATTAACTTTCAGTAAATATTTTCCCATTTTGATAAAGTGGATGTGCTCCTGATTTTGGCAGAAAAAAGCTCTTTTGGATAGCTAAGAAATGACTTTGAACATCAGTTTAGAGAACTTGACACAGACTCTGTGCTGGATAGTGATCTGTGAAGGCATTGAACCCTTAATCTTCCTTAGTCTTACTAGAAACTTATTACTGATTAGTGAGTCTCTTTGTTGAACTGAAATATTAAAATGAAGATATGATTGTCTTGGTAATGGACATGTTGGCTCCTGGACATTTTAACTGATGTTTCTAAATAAAATAGTGCAATATCACAATAATTTTACATATGTAAATGGGTTCTTCTGGAACTTTGAAATGCACAGAATTATATTTTCTGATTTAGGCTTACTGACAGCTTTATTTTTAGGACTTAAATTATTAATGGTGTTTACTTTTCCCCCTACATTTTATAAGTAATAATTGCATTAAAGCTGAACATTGTCATTAAAATGTTGTTATCTGATTTTTTTTTTGATTTTTCAGACTACTAACAAAACTTAGGGAAATTATTTTGTATAGTTTCCAGGTCTTAAGAGTATAATTTTCTTTTGTTTTTTGACGTGTGCTTTTGATAGCAACAGAGGGTATTTATGGCATCAATACAAAATGCTAACAGTTAGGAAAAGGATGCTAATATGTTGTTAGATAACTCATAAAATGCATCACCAATGGGAAATGTGATGTCCTTTAAAGTGTTCTGGCTCTTGGTCAGTTTTGTAACATTTTAACAATTCCCTCCTTTTTTTTTTCCAGCGGGCAACTTCTGGGGCAGGACAATGTCTGCCATCTCCAGTTCCACTGACCCCTCCAGCTATGATGGGTTTGGACCCTTCATGCCAGGATTTGAACTGATCCCATACAATGATCTACCAGCTCTTGAGGTATTTCACAATTTTTTGTTCTGTTGGAAGAAATCATTTTGCAATGTCTTTTTGGTAAATAGTAAGGAAAATCAGAAGTTTATACTTTGAAACAAGTGCTTTGACATTCAGATGTCTGTAAGTAGACATATATCAGGAATGTGTTTGCTATAATTATGAATTGGAATGTGTGTAAATTCTGCTTTGGTTTTGATTTTCAGTTTTGCTTTAGGATGTGAAAGGAAAACTACATGATCTGTTTAATTTCCCAGCAATGTAGTCCAGTGGAAATGTCTCTGCCCGTGGCAAGAAGTGGGATGAGATGAGCTTTAAGGTCTCTTCCCACCCAAATGATCCTGTGATTCTATGACTAGAATTCACTGCAATTGCAAATATTTATTTCCAGTTTCAAAGCATCCTTAAAACCATGCCAGGCTGCTGTTTCACTGTCACAAGCTCCTGAAATGCCAGTGATTCCCAGTATTTCCCTGCGTTTTCTGAGATTAATCCTGCCAAGCTGTTGGGGAGGGGTGACCTTGATTAGGTACATCATTTCTGTGGGTAAAAAGCTCTGTACCTGTTGGGTCTGCTTCATACAAGTGAGTGGGTTTTGGATATTGAGGGATAATAGGACAGAGCTGCTTTTCTCCTTGGAGTTGGGTCAGGGGAAACAAAGGTCTCTCAGTGGGTTATAGCTGCAGTGTGGAAAAGCTTGTTCAGGTTTGAACCTACATCAGCTGCCCATGGTGAAAGGCCTGCAAGTGTTAAATGCCTTCATTAGAGCTGAATTCACTCTGCTCATGGGGCAATGCTGAGAAAAGCTGTAGTAAATTTATGCTGGGAATCATTAAATGTCTTGTGCCTTGCGGACTTCTAAACCTCTTTGAACTTGATAGTGCAGGAATGTACCTGTGGACTTTGCTTGAAGGTAAAATTGTTCTAGAGGGGCTCCATTCTTTTTTTGTTTAAGGGAAGAGTTGAGCAATTGTTTGTCTTGTATGGGGTAATCCAAAACTGGAGGTATTTCTGAGGTGATTTATGAACTCTGATAAACTGCTTGTCTGAGTTTGCAGTTTGCAAGGTTTGTACCTTCCCAAGCAAGCGCAGCAGCTGATTTTACACTGCCAACAGTGACACGGTGTTGGAACTGAAGTGGCACTCGGGGAGAGCTGCCTGACAGGAATGCTGTTCTCATCCTTTGAGGAGGAGCACCAGGGCTAGAATCATGTTCTGCTACACGTATTTTCTGTATCTGACCTGAGTAAAAGCTTTTTCTTTTTCTCTTTCCTCTCCCTATGTCCAATGTTGCAGCAGGCCCTCCAAGACCCCAACGTGGCAGCTTTCATGGTGGAACCAATTCAGGGGGAAGCAGGTGTGATTGTTCCTGACAAAGGCTATCTCACAGGAGTGAGGGACCTCTGCACTAAACACAATGTGAGGAGTTCACTGTAACATTATACATTAAATACTTAACACTACACACTGTGCTTACTGGTGTACCTTGTAAGGTCACCCTTTTATGCAAGGTGTAGAACTTCATATGCTATTTAATAATTTCCCTTTCTTTCAGTGGAATAATGCAGGGATACTTGTTGTGTTTCCTGGTAATACCTCACTAAAAAGTACTTCTTAGCAGTGCACATTTTTCACTATTTCTTTCTATTGCCACTGATTTAAGTTTCTAATGAATATTCTTTAACTAGACTTATTTTAGATTAATTTAATTTCTTTTCCACATTTTAAGTTTCCAATTACCATGGCTATCCAGGACCTTTGTTGCTGAAGTCCATAACTGCTACCAAGAATCAGTAACAATAATGGGTAACAGAATGAAACACTGAAGAAAATGGTTATCAGTGATCTCTGATTTAAAAATCAGTGGTCTCTGTTCCAACAGAATTCAGATTCTTAATTTGTAAGTGCTACTCATAATTCTTTTCATACCTTCAGAGGAAGGCACTGACATATTATTAACAAAGTTGCCTTCATTATTGTTGTGATACCTCAAAAAATAATTTTACTGTTGGAACTGAGTTAGGAATGAAAGTAGTTCTCTGTTCTGTTTGGATTTTTCTTCTTTTTTAGAAGGTTTTTCTTCTTCTCTTTAAAGGTTCTGTTTATTGCTGATGAAATACAAACTGGTTTAGCCAGAACAGGAAAAATGCTGGCTGTTGACCATGAAAATGTGAGACCTGACATAATTCTTCTTGGAAAGGCCCTTTCTGGTGGCTTATACCCTGTGAGTACCAAAGAAATACCAATAATTTAAAATAGTATCAAATGACTCAAACATTTGTTGAATAATCTTGGATTTTTTTTAGTCATTAACACTGAAAATGTGCCAGTTGGAAGAACAATAAATCTGATGTTTGTTGTACTTGGAAATTGTTGTTTGCAAGATCAGCTATGATTTATGACCAGACAGTCCAGCCTGTGAGAGAGACATAATAAAATAATGGAATACCTAATACTACCTTTATAGCTGAACAACTGGCATCATTTCATTTGTTTGGCATGCCTGCATGGCTGATTTTATCCTCTTGGAGTGACTTAAATTCCTGCTGATTAGGCTGGAAATTACAATGCCTTGAACTATTTTGGCCAACTGAAGGGATTTCTGAGTTGTTAAAGCAAATATTGAAGCTTAAACTCTTGAAATAATACTCAGTTTGGAGAAATGCCCCTCAGCTGTGGTTGAAAGTTGTGTTACCACGTTAGCTAAGTGTATTTAAGGGATTAATTATGGGATTGTCAGATCTGCTATTCCTGTATACAGAGCTGGGAATGTAAATGTAATTTATCACCATAGGCTGAAAATTATTCTTGCCTGAGCTCTGAGGGAAGGTTTGCTTCAGAGATACTAAAGTTTACTGTTCTAAATATGTGAATTTGCTGACCTTCTCATTGTAGGTCTCAGCAGTGCTGTGTGATGATGAAATTATGCTGACCATTAAACCTGGTGAACACGGATCCACATATGGAGGAAATCCATTAGCTTGCCGTGTGGCAATGGCAGCACTGGAGGTTTGTGTGTGGGGATAAGAGATCTGGAATCCAAATGAAAAAGAGTGTCATGATCTTTGCTGAAATAAAAAGTATTATTTTTCATACTACAAACAGAAATCTAGCTTTAAATAAGAACGGAAAATTGGGAGTGGTTATCTATAGATCATAAAACAGATTCTAAAGTTTTTATTGGAAATGTGTCCCAACTCCTATGTTCTTATGGTCTTAATGTCTTAAATATCAAAATAAAATTTATCTAGGGGAAGTTACTAGGCAATTATGTAAATTTGGTGAAATACCTTCACTAATTTCATTAAGACATTTTGAAATTTGGTTATTTTACTGTATCAGCAGAGGCTGCTGCTCTGTGAGCTTGAGAACAGGTATGTGCAACTGGAGCTCAAACAGAAGCTAAAATATCCTGTCCAGATAGTGCAATTTAATTATTTTGTGATTGCTTAATTGACTACCTTGGTGCAGGTCACACAGAAAGCCTCATCACTGCCCAACACACAGACTTGGACAGACCAAGAGCCCTCAGAGGTTTATTGTTTACTTGTAAATAACAGCAAATGAAGAGCAGTTAATTTACAATAAAATTTCAAACAGGTTATTGTCTCTTGTAAACATGAATGAGTAAAGGCTCAATACCAGCCTACTAGGGACACTCTGGCTGCAACAGCTTTTGTGTCTCAGCAGGTTCAAGTGTCATTATCCATCCCTTCCCCATGGTACATAAAAGAAATGCAGTGCCTTCAGCTGACTGTAGATTTGACTTCTCTTTAGGTAATTGAAGAGGAAAATCTGGCAAAAAATGCAGAAATAATGGGTAATCTGCTAAGAAATGAGCTCATGAAGACTCCATCTAATATTGTGACTGCTGTAAGAGGAAGAGGGCTCTTAAATGCAATCGTAATTCGGGAAACCAAAGGTGAGGAAATAAAATCAACTGCACAATCACAGCATGGAAAAGTATTTTTCAACTTAAATTGTAGTCAGGGGATGGCAGATAGACATGATGTTTGTGTTCAGATCATGGCTATAGTACTGTGGTACCCACTGAAAATTGATTTGACTATGCACTATTAAAAATAGTTCAGTTTTTTTTTAACTAAATAAGGCGGAACAATTGTTTTTAAATTATTTGGATGTTCAAATGTGATGGTGAATCATCCTCCCAACAAACACCTTTATCTCTCCTCGTTGGAAGAAAACTGTCCACATCTGGAACACCAATTCCTGACAGATTATGGGAGCGTTGGCTGAGATTAGTTGTCTCCAGAAGAGTTAGAAGAGTACAGTGAATACAGGAGAGTACAAAGAAGAAAAAAGTTAATGATGGAGAACAAGTTTCTAGGGATTAACACCTTGAATTATATCAGAAATCTGAATATCAAGGTACTTGATCAAGGGCTAAAGTGCTGCAGGAAGATGGTGTCATTTTCCAAGATGATGCGCTGAAATCCAGGTTACATAAACATAACCTTATCTGAAGTCCTGTCCAAATGTCCCCTTACCTCCTCTTTGCATGGTTCCCCTTTTTCAATTTATTTTGAAGTCTAGCTGAGTGTTAGACAAGCACTGAGCCGTGAAGGAGCAGAACTCTGCGTGCTGAGGCAAACCTGTGAGGCAAAGGGCAGCTTTGGAGCAGCGTCACTCTGTGCAGATTCCAGGGAGCTGCTCCGAGTGACCTCTCCCTTTGTGAACACCCTCCCTCATCTCTCTGCCAGCTGGCAAACAGCACCACGTGCTGCAGGTGTGACACCTCTTCTGCTGTGCTGGGAATGTCCTCAATGTCCTGTTGTTGTTCTCCCTCCCTCCCTTTGCAGACTACGATGCCTGGAAGGTGTGTCTGCGGCTCCGCGATAACGGGCTCCTGGCCAAGCCCACGCACGGCGACATCATCCGCCTGGCACCGCCCCTCGTGATCAAGGAGGATGAAATCAGAGAGTCCATCGAAATCATTCACAAGACCATCCTGTCTTTCTGAAAACCTGGCTCTTACAGTCTGGCTGCTGACTGCTCCAAGGGGGTGTGTTGAAATGTGTGTGATGAAGGCCTCTTGAAGCAAGCATCTCTCATTCCTTTTATCTAAGAGGACTTGACTTTTAAAACATAGCTGTATCTTTAAATTATAATGGCTCTGTAGAAAATACAGAATGATTTTGAAGACTTTCCAGTCTTGGAATACTTGGAAATAAAGTTCTGTACTTACTGAACAGCTAAGTCAGAATATTTGAGGGGAGATACCTATAGAAATCTGCTTAACTGTTGTAAGTCTTGGCCAAAGTTTAAAATGTGATTTATATCTATATATTAGGTTGTCTTGCACTCTCATATCACTGTTTCAAACATGGCATTTGGCAATTTTTGCCCCTCAGCAAGATGTCTGTAGGATGGAAGCACTTACCATTGTGGATGAATTTGTGTTTTTCACGTGCAGCTGGAAAAAAGATTCTAATGCTGAAGGTTTGACAAACTGGGTGTTATGCTGGTGAACTCGAGAAGCATCGAGCTGTGTTCTGTGTGTACAATATTTTGATTGTATGACAAGAGATGCTGTTTTCAAGCCTGGCCTTAGTGTTTGGCTTTGCAGTCATGTAAAATAGATCTGAACATATAGATCTGTTTTTACTGTATCATCTGGATGTTTATATTAAAACATGCTTTGCATTAAAAAAAATACGTTGATGTGCAATGGAAATACTCTGAGTCTTCAAAAAGAGCAAACCTCATAGAAACTTGGAAGTTTTAAATTTTTCTTAGCTGGCTTTAGCTGAACTAAACCCTGATTAATCACGCAGTGCAGAATGTTCCCTTTGCTGAGCATAGGGGTTAAATACAGTCACATGCTCGTACTGTGAAGTAAACAATCCTTTGGGATTTGGAAGGCACCTGAGTTCATGGAAATGACCCAGTGGGGTGGTTGGGGTGACAGAACATTTCCCCTTCTTGCTTTGGGTGAGACAGAAAGATGTGTCACCAGTGGGTGAAGTAAGACTGATTCCCACTTGGAAAAGTCAGTCCTTGTTGCACGGGGTAAGATGGCAGTGGGAATGTCATCCTCAGGGATAGGAGAAACGGCTGCGTGTGCCCTTCCAAACGCCTGGATATCCTGGAGGAACCAATCAGGGTCTGCAGGAATGGGGGTGGCAGCCCTAAGGCACAGACCCTGTAACTGGATACCGGAGGGGTGGGCGTGGGGAACATGTTACAGGGGGAATAGGAGGGTCGGGAAGGCTGTGCCCGCCTGGGACCGCAGCCAATGGGGAAAGGAGGAGGGCACTTGGGGTCGGGAGTTTGGGATAAAAGGAGGCTGCGTCTTCCGAACCCTCCAGAAAGCCCGCAGGGTGTTTGGCGTGGCTGGTTCTTCTTACGTTCCCATAGAATTCCTTTCTGCACGGTTCCCATTTCCTTTGTGGACACTGGCCTTTGGCAGAGTGGTTTTCCGCATATTAGGAATAAGAAAAAAAATGCAGCAAGGTGTTGCCGAGGAAGTTTGGCATCTCTGAAAGCTGTGCTTGTGTAACTTGATGGGAAGGAGGGAAATACCTGAGAGAAACCACAGGGCAAACAGCACTTGCTGGAGTCCTTTCAGAGACTGAAAAGGTAAACCTCCAAAACTCTTGGCAGCACAGAAGTTGACTTTCCTAGGGTAATAGGGCTGGCAGGGATGAAGGACATGCTCAGGTCTGTTCCTCTGCCACAGCTTTGTCACTGCCTAATCGCCTAAAAGGACTGGAGAGCAGAGGATTCTGTGTTTTAGTTTTTCCCTGTCCTTAGTATCAATAAGGCTCCTGCCACGTGTCTGTCGTGCTGCCATTGTAGTGCCCCTCAGGCCACAGAAGACAGGTTATTTTCTTTCTGTGCAACAGCCCTTTATGTACCTAAAGTTTGTGGTTGTTCTTGTTTCAGTCCTTGCTCGTTTTCTGATTAAAATTCTTGGTTTTTCCCCGAGAGGTGGCATTTTCTAGAGCCCTTCTGTTCTGCAATTCCCTGTGCCCTCACTAATGCTCAGGACAGCCAGACAAGTTCACATGGTTTGGGTGCTGTCCTGTAGTTTATGCCCAGTATTGTAGAGGAATTTTTTTGTGCAAACTGTTTGGAAGAACAGCTTTGAAGCTGTTCCCCCTGTTTTTTATTTGTTGAATAAATAAGACTTTCTTATAAAATTCTGTGGTTTGGTCTACTGATTTTGTGTCCTTTGGGATTATTTCTCTGGCTGCTGATCAGTTTGAGCTCAGATCTTACCCAAGCCACTTTCTGGTTGCAGATTTAATAGGCCAGGACTTTTCAGAACTTGAGAATCTTTTTTTGTTCTCCAGCACACTGGCGCTGAATCTCTGAGCTTTTAATTCAGAGCTAAATGTTTTAGTTGCTTCATGAGTCCAATTTTTTTTGCAAGCTTTTGAAAATCGGAGTGTGTATAGCCTTTCCTGAGACAAGTCATCCTAAATTGCCCTTATTTAGTGATGGGATAATTGAGTTTTCTGTTTGAATCTGAAAGCTCTCTGGCTCTCTTAACTAAGGAAGGACCAGGGTGTGTATCTGGAACCAGACCTAGAGCAGACAGAGGATTTTCATTGTTTGGTTTATTACAGTTCAATGCCAGAACAAGTACAAAATTACATGTATTACTTCAGAAGTGAAGACAGATACTCAGGACTTCTCTTCCCAGACACAGAGCCTGTCACCAGCTAACCTCCACTTCAGAAACAATAAAAACCGTTTTGGCAGCTGTCTGTGAGTTAGGAGGAGGAGCTGGATGGCCAAAGGGAATGTGAAAGCTCCTCTTTTTCTCCTGTGCCAAGTGACAAAATGATAGGTTATCAGAAAGCTCGTCTGCCTTGGGGATGTTGTGTCTGTTTTGGGGGGGTTGCTTTATCATGGAAAGTGGTTTTTGTGTCTTCTGGCAGTCCTAAACTGGGATTTGGCCAGTTGTCAGTGACACCGCTTAAACCTCTCAAACTCAAATATAGCTGCTTGTATAACTAATGTGCTTGTAAAACCTGTCTGTGCTTTTGTTGTCTGGGATCTTAATTAGCCTTAGAAAATTTCTTCAGGGCTTTTATTCCCGAAAAATGTAGACAACTAAAGTGCCTTTACCTGTTGAGTGCCAGAAATCCAGTGCTCTGGGGTTTGGACTTGTTCCACTGATGGCTCAAGTGGAGGTAGCTCAGCCAAAGGCTGGTGCTGAGCAAAGTTTAATTTGAAGGAGGCCAAACTGAAAATAATTTACAAATTAGTGTAGTACACGCGCTGAAATGTGCAAAGAAAATACATAAGATGTTTCATAAAATGAGTTTGGGTTTTGGATCATAACTTTGTAGGAGGTGAAGAAGTGAGAAGTGCAAGCTCAGAGAATGCCCTTTCTCTACCTTCCTAGTATATATTTTTTAAAGTTTCCATTAGCTAGAGATGCAAGTGTGGAAATGGCATTACTTTTTGCTGCTGTAATTGAAATTTGTTTTTAAAATGGCACTTGAAAGAGCTCTGCATTGCCTATGCAGAGGGCTTAGGTTTCTTTAGCAAGAGCTATACAGCAATAAAACTTTTTCAAGGCACAAATATGTATCTGCAAAATGTTGCTGTAAGAATTTGGCTTTAAAGGCTTAATCTGTCTCCATCATATCACTTGCACATATTTTTGTGAAGTAGCTTCTGATGTTTCTTTAAATCAGGTATATGAAATGTTTTTTTAAATGAATAGTGACCCTGCCTTCAGTGCTGTGCAAACACATGGAGGTAATCCAAGCACCCCAGAGCCAAACCAGCATTCCTGGGGCACCCAGGGCAGCCCTTGGCTTCACTGGGAGCTTTGTTTGTGGAAATAATGCCCAGTTGTGCTGGCACCTGTGCGCTTTGGCAAGGGAAAAGCGCGCGGGTTTTGGCATGAAATCGTTAAATATATATACTGGCATAAAAAGAAGAAATTACACTGTTTGTGGGTAAATGTAAACCAAGATTTAAGGGCACCATGTGAAATCCTGAGAGGCAAGAACCACACAGTGAACAGGGGGAGATGGGAAAATATGCAATGCAGGGTTTCCTTTCTTTTCCCCCCTCCTGCTGGCAATATTAGGAGCCATGCTTATGACATTGTCCTTGATCAGGGTTCTTTTCAGCTACAAAACCCATGAATTAGTGTCATCAAACAGTATTTTCTAAAGTTAAGTAATCTATTTTGGTAATTCTTAATAGGACCCAAATGCCTGCTGTTCATGACCGGGTAGAGAGCTGCACATCTTGAACCTGTTAGAATTTTCCATGATGAAGCAATCTTTGTTTTGTTTGTCTTTTAACAACAATGTTGGCAGATGAGTTAAGTAGAAAAGCAGGCCTTAGTTATTTCTTTGTTCTTTTTAATTTTTTTGTTCTGTTTTGTCCGCAGCTGCTTCTTTATGTTCTCCACCCTTCCGGCAGCAGGTGGAGCCAGAAGCTTGGCTTTAAACTGAGAATTTACTGCTGGGTGGAGAGGTTTTGGAGTTTGGGGACTCCTGGGGACTTGCTTTTGAGCTGTACTAATACCGAGGTGTGACACAAGCTTCAGTCTCAGCACATAACTTGTGCTGTGCACTCCTGGGGCTAATCTTGTGTGAAGGGGGTTGTTAGAAGAATTCCTGTACCTCTAGTGTGGCAAATGCCCAGCAATTCTGACTGATAGGGACGTAGGGACAGCTGAGAGAGGAGAAAAAGAGGCTTTCCTTTTCACATCACTGAAGTAGAGCAAATGAGGAGGTGGATGTTTGAGACAAAATTTTAAATAGGCCTTTAAACTTGTGAACTGCTTTCCCTGGGCCTCCCTGTCGTGTTTCCATCCTGAGTGAGAGGCTTAACCAGTTGGAGTTGCTGTATTTGTGCAGTAAAAAGAAGTTTTCTGCCGAACACGCCTTCAGCCCTCAGCAGGAAAAGCAGACAAGGGAAAAAATGTTACTGGCAGTATGAAGCAATTAAAAATCCCTCGTAGTACCCTGGTGAGAAGCTCACCTAGCTTCTGTGTTGAGCATCACTTGTAAGGGGTCTTGAGGGTCACCAAATGCTTGAAAGTGGTAAGATTCCATGGAGTCATTAAGGTTGGAAAAGATCTCTTAAGATCATCAAGTCCAACTTTCCTGCTTTGCCTGTCAAACACAGGGGAGCAGGAGGGAGTCACTGGGGCCCTTGCAGTCAGATTGCTCAGGGCTCAAGGGAGAGAGGCTGACTTAGGCCATGGGTTGGAATGCTCCTTTGTTTTTAATTACCAGTTGCTGTGCTTTTCTTTTCATCTTTGAGGCAGCCCAGTGTGCTGAATGTACTGTGGTGCAGATAAGAGGTGACCATCAGGAATCTCTTCAGTTGTTGTTTCCCTTGACGCTTTCTGTCCCTCTGCTCGGGCTTTCTTGGAGAAATCTGAGCAGAGATTGTGCTGTCTGGAAAATCCCCAGGCTGTTATCGGCACTAGTCCAAACAAATACGGGTAGAAAGCAACTCCTACTCATTCCTGTATAAAATTCTATTAATCTGCTGTGATTTAGGCTGCAGAGAAAGCCCCTCAAGAGTATTGACCCTTTGCACAATGCTCAAACCAAACAAAGGTCTGGACATTGGATGAACTTCCCCGGGTCTGACACATAGGAGACCTAATCCTCAAGCTAATTACAGTCATTTGGAAGAGCTGTGAAAGGAGAAAGAGGAGTAATTATCCTCTAAACACTCAGTTCCCTGTCTGCCATAGGTATTTCCAGCAGGCACTGAGGCTGCCCTGCCTCAGATGAGCTGCGCTGGAGCCTAGTTTTATGGAAGGAATAAAACCATGGCTCAGATGGGCTGTCCTGGGAGGAATGACAGTGGTGTACGTTCCATCTGGCTCTTGTTGGTAAGATGGCCAATGCCTAGTAAATGTGTATGAAAGTGTTTGGCAGTTAGGGTTGTGCTGAAGGAGCTTGGCCTCACGTGGATGTGGTGGGAGTTTCGAAGTAATTTTCCATCAGAAGTCATTCTAAGACCATTGAGGGAGAAGAAGCACAGTAGTGCTTCCCTACATGCACCTGTGTTGGGACAAGAACATCTATTTTCCAGTATTCCGTAATAGTTTTTCATCTTTTAGCGTTAATAACAATCAGAGATCATTAAATATGAATTACTTGGTGTTTTGGAAGCATTTCTGAATGATGTGTGAATAGAACAGAATTGTTAATTTCCACCCTGATGGAGGCAGGAAAGCTGAGGAAATCACAAAGCAGATGAAAGCTTCAGTTATCCTGTGCTCCGCCAGTGCCATGGCAGCTCCTGCCTTCTCTGAGGATAAAAACTTCTTTTTGAATAACCAGGGTAAGGTGAGTCCCACAGGGACTGGCCAGCTCTGTCATCACAGGTGGCAGCAGCAGCAACTGTAGAGATGCAGGAAAAAAACACCACACTTTCACATACTGTATTTTAGTAGTTTAATACACAACCTTCATCAGGACTAAAGATAGACAAAAAATTCCTAGTTGTATTGCATTATAGATACGTAACTGTACATTTCCTTGTGTGTGTGGGAAGCCTTGTTGGAGAGGGTGGTTTGAGAGGCATCCTTGATTTGGGGTTATGTTGTTTGCAGGGACAGGAAGCCACTGGGGGAGTATCCAGTTCTGTTCCCACTTTGTCTTCAGAAAGAAACGCAAATACTGAGTTTTGGCTGCTCCCTCTGGCCAAAGGAGTTGGGGCAGTGTTAACCAGTCAATGCTCAGTTTCTCTGAGCAGCTCATGCTTCTTCAGCTGCTCTGGTGAGGGAAGGGAGTGGTGAACAGTCCCAGGTCACTCCTGGGGAGCTGGTGCTTGAGGAACTGCGGTGACCTGTAGACAGTCACCCACCTCCATGCAGGAGAGATGCCACTGCCCTGCTGCTGAGCACAGCACCTTCCCCTTCTACAGAGCAAGGATAACCCACCTACTTTCCTTCTGCCACAACATTTGATGGACTAGAAGTTCTTGAGACATCAGTGAGTGTCTCTTACTCTGGGGGTGCCCTGTGCCTGACATGACAGGACCACGATTCCTCCTCTGGGCTCCAAGCAGTGCCACCGTGGAGCAATCCCCGAGTAGGTGATGCCTGATGCACGTGAAGGGTTGGAAACTTATATGTAGTAACATATTACAAGGCAGAAGTCAAAAAGCCTTGTAATATGCTTTCATACAGCATATGTTGTGTGAAATAGTTGTATGAACAACTGTTGTATGAAAATAGTGCTGGACTTTGTGCTCCTGCACCAGGCTGACTGTTCTTAGGGGAAGGCTCTGTGTGTGCACGGATCAGAGCCGTGTAATTGGGACATTTTGTATTGTCTGGACTGCAGTAAATGCCAGGCGGTTGCTGTACAAACACAGAGCTGTGGCCTTGCTGATATAGTCCTTGATCTCTCCCTCTCATCTACAGGAGCAGTTCTTCACGTCAAGACTAAAGGCAGTGTGAGAAAAGGACTGTTATTTACAAGCAGTGCAGTCTCAGCTAAAGAGCTCGGGTTGGAGCTCCCAGCTCTGAAGTTAACCTTGGACAGCACAAAAATGAAAACAAGATGAAAGCCAAGTGGGATGGGTGTTCCTGTGCAGCCGTTGCGTGCAGAGCAGACCATACCTGCCTCATTAAAGACATTAGGTGACAACAGAGTGGCCTCTCCGAGCACAGCTGCTTCTTGCTAGTGAAGGAGCTGATGCAAGATTATAATTTTGGAGGGCCTTGCTCTTTGTGGCCCTGTGGAGGTGAACTGGGGATGTAACAGGGCTAAGGACCGGTACCACTATTTATGTCCACAGGTGCAGGGTACAGCTTGTCATGAGGCAACCTGGATGAACTTCAGCCCTGGGAGGGAGGGCCCCTTGTGCTTTCAGACCCCTTGTGGGGAGGGGGAGGCGCCGTGGTGGGAGGCCAGGGAATGCAGGATGCTCAGACGTGGATGGGGGTGGCTTTTTCCAAGCTGAAAGTCACCGCTTTGTAATTCACACAACATGGGCTTGAGAAGGAACATTTTGGTTTAATCTAGTCCTCTGCCCACACTGTTCTTCAGCAGGCTGCTGGGTGGTCACATGCTAAACCAATAGCAAGTAAATTAAAACAACAAAAAAAAATGGCTAACAACCATGGTGGTGTCTGGGACCTCCTTCCCCATGTGGCACAACTTTCCTTGTCTCATTATGGCTGGGCCAGCTCTGCCCGTGCAACCATACCATGCCCTGGTGTGCCTGGAACAGATGAGATCTCAATTCAGAAATGAAGGTAAAATTACTGAACAGAGGGAGAACAAGGCCTGGGGTGAAATCCAGCACTGTTGGAGAAGTACTGGTGCCTGCCTTGCCTGCCTCCTGAGAGAGTCCTGAGGGTCTCCCTTCTCTTGGCACAGCTAAAGTTTGGATCTTTGGAGAACATGTTTTTGCAGTTTCGTAGAAGCCTGGGATGTGATCAATATTTGTATAAAGAACAAAGAAGTAATGAGGATGTGAAAATCTGGAATAGTTCAGTAAAAGGAAGCACAGCTCACTGAGGTTGCACGGAGCGATGAAGAAGCTTTGCAAAAACAGAAGGAAAGTGCTGGCAGTGCAGCAGGTCACAGAGCTCCTTCCAGCCCCACTTCCCAGGCTAGTGCTCTCTGCAAAACCTGGGAAAGCATCAAAAAAAAAGTGCTTCCTTTGCCCAAGGGGGTCTGGGCTATCATCTCCCACTTCATTCCTTTCATGCCTTGATTCTTTGCTTAAATCACCCAGGCCTTGGAGTACTCTTTATTCTCAAAGATGTAGCACATGTCCCTTCATTCCTCATTAAGGCTAAACAACCCAGATGTGGAAATGTTTCCACCAATGTTGTGTCTTCGTGCAGATCTTGTTTTCAGAGCTTAGGTCCGAGAGCAGCAGCCCCAGCTTTCCCAGTGTGGATCCATGAGCCGGTGTGTGCCCAGGT
>VZRV01001008.1:657796-698214 GCA_013398115.1 Falcunculus frontatus | reverse complement strand
ATTAAGGCATCAAATAACTTCTCATAGCAGAGAAGAAAGCTAATGTAGAAAAACTTAATGGCTGATAAATTAATGTCTGATACCTTGACTATTGTGTAATATTGAAAATGACTGGGACAAAAAGAGTGCAGCGATCAGACCTAAATCCTTGACATGATTCCATATTTCCTACAGAAGTATTTACTGTGGTTACAAAAATTAATTAAACGATACAAATTTATTAGATCAATGAGTCCCACAGACTGCAGAAATAGTAACTCCGTTACAGGTATAATAACTGGCATTTATCCAGAGTATAATTAATAAAGGCATTCAGTTTTGGCAATAAAAACTCCAAGAGATGGAAGCATTTTAAGTAGGTCATCACACTATCTTCTAAAATCTTAAACCTTATTCTTCCTTGGAAAATACACCACATTTCAGTCAGGCACAGTTTGAACCAGTCTCTTCCATGTAATGAAAGTTATATCAAGTCCTTGCTTCATCTCATATTTAATAATGTGAACAGACTGGACTTCTTGTATAGAGCATTTTCTTGTTTTGCTCCTATACCCTTATCCAATTTTTTATAGTATTTTATAATTATCAATTATGGTACTCCACTATGGGGCACAACTATAAACAGAATTTCTCTTCATTACTGCTTTTTTTATATAGTCTCTACATCTATATATAGATTTTCTCCTCTGGCATTCATGCTGGAAACACCTTCCAAAATGTCTATCTAGCCTTTTTTTTGTATATGGCAAAAGAGAATTTGGAGGACAAATGAGAAGTGGAAGAGTTAAATGATTATCAGAAATTTCAGAGAAGCAATCCATGTGTGTCTGGCCAAGAAAAATAGAACTACTTCTTCAAATGTTGAGAGAGTGCAATGGAGGCTGGCAGCAAAAACTTAGCACAGTGAATAACCAACATTTCAAGACTAAATGGAAAATGACTGACAGAGTGACAGTATCCCATGCAGAGCTTTGGCCAACATTTGGATCTTCTTCTACATCATTTTGATAATCATCTATCACTATGATGTAGGAGAAGAAAACGATAACATCTAAAATATAAAATATAAATACAATCAAAGTAATACAAATGCAATCAAAGGGACTCGGAAAATATTCTTTACGTTTGCTTAGAACTAAAAAGGATTCCACAAAGACTAAGCTGGGAGAAGATGTGAGGTTAGAAGGACATTTGGAGGGAAAAACCAAGTTAACATCAACGGGCTGTGCGAAAGCGAGTTATTGGCCTTTGACCAGTTTCCCATTCCACAGCTGAAAAGTATCAGAACCTCAAACTTCTTTCAGCCACACTTTAATGATTTCACAGAAAAAGGTCAACTGGATAGATGCAAAGAAAGCACTGTGACTCTCTAACAAGGATGAAGGAAAAGTTGTGGAAAGTTAAAAACAAGTTTGAGCTACATGCAGAATGCTATCTCCTCTCCAAAGTTATTAAGCCTTTGATCTACAAGGTTTTTAAGCTTTCCAACACACTTAATATCCAGTCAAAGGTGAAAAGAAGTTTTATTCTGAATAATAAACATAAAATTAGACATCCTGCAAAATAATTAATACCTTCCCATTTGGCCTCCCACCTTACAGAAAGCATGTTATTGCCCAGGAGGCGGATTCGTGTGTTTAACTCATTATTTTCATGAGGAAGAGTGATAGCAGACCCTTCTTTGCTTAGATTGTTATGTACCCAAAGACAAGTTCAAAAGGTAAGACAACCATGCAAATTATACTCTTCGAATACCAGAGATATTTTCACTTTAGTTTTTCTGTAAAAATACTTTTGATCTGCTGCATTAAAATCACACTAAACACAACAAGTTGAGACATACTGTAGACTTTATGTAACTGAATCTACAATGAAGTCCCCAGGTTTAGTTTAACGAATTTCCATCATAGAAGAATTTTCAGTGTTATACTTGCAATAAAACAAATTAATTACATTTTTATAATGTGTTAGTTATTAGCACAGGTAGATTTTTTAAAGCATCATGTTGACAGTCTTCTGAAAGTCATTGTACATTGCTTAAAACTGTTCTGTATTTACTTGAGTAGTGATTTCTCTACATTTAATTATGCTCCCTTCATGAATTCAGGACAGTCTCTAGCCTCGGTAGGTATGGGATGGTCTCAGATAAGTACTTGACAATGTACTTAAGATTTCCATTGTAGCTACACAGAAATTTAATTTTCTACAGTTATGAGAGTCTGGCAGCCACTAATGTATTTCGAAATTGACTAGGTCATTTTTTCTCTCCGTCTAAAAGCATTGGATACAGGGTTAGGCATTAAGTGAGAGGAAACCCATTAAAATGAATGGGAAATCTTATTTTATAAAAACAATAAGGAAATGCTTTCCAGATTCCTACTGCAATTAATTTCATTTCATTCTAAACCAAAACTTTTAATAAATTATTTAATTATCAATGTCAGTAATTTTTTTTCTAGACAACATTGATTTGGTTTTGGGGTTTTTTTGTTTAGGTCTTTAGATACCTGCATGCAAATATCCGAGTGTAAAGGGAGATTAAAAAAAAAAATCCATGAAAACATGTACCAGATGTTTTTAAATTTTTTTCTGCAGGAGAAGATTTCTAATCTGTGGAATTTGAATATAAAGATGAAGCAGGGGGCTGAACCAGTGTTTTGCTTTTAAACAAAAGTGTATATTTCCTGTTTCCTTTTTAAAATCAAATTACCAATAGACAGAAGATGCAATTCACTAAACATCTGTTGTTCTTCTCTTACATCAAATTGTTTAAATAGAGAAAGTTATTCAGTATGTGGCAAAGCAGGGGGAGCAGATGCTGATCAGCAGGAGTGGTTTCTCAAGAAAAATATATTTTTGGATGGGCAACACTTATTGCCCCATTCTCCTTTGTTTGCCATTTTTGATATGAGAGCAGATTATTTGCTGGACTCATCCTTGTGCCAAATTTTGGTTGTATTTAGCGCTAAAACACTGGCTAGGACCTAGCACTTCAGAAATTCTTTGCTTCAGGACAATGCCAGGGCTCTATACTCAGTAGTTACTCTAATTAGAAATTCATTCAACATATTTTGAACCAAACAGATTGAAATGATACTTTATGTATACTCATTCACAAGTATGAAAACACCCCTAATATTGTAGGCTTGTTTGTTCTTTCTTCTTAAAAGAGCTTACACTGGAGATATTTACATTGCTGACCTTTAAATACCTAACTCTAAATACCTAATTTCGGAGGCTAATTTTCCCAAACTACTTGTGTAGCCAGCCAGAAGACTTGGGTATGGAAGCTTTACCTTAAAGATCCCTAACTTAATCCAGTCACAGTGCCCACTTTGGGGAGATTACTGTAGTCCAGACATACCACGGAAGATGTAGAGAACGGAACTCCAAGCCAACATCTTTGCTCCACAGTGTCCAGTGCGACATGAGAAAGCACCTTCATGTACCAGAGTTTCAAGGTCATTCTGTCTTCAAGTCTTTCTTATTGTTCATTTTTGGAGTGTTCTGATCTGGTTTCTTCCTAGCAGAAGGAGAACCATCTACTTTCCATCGTGATAATATTCCTTGGCAGAGTAGTAGACAACACATTATTTTAGTGCAGTAATATTTATGTTTGAGGGTCTTATTTAAAGTATATCTTTGTGAACACTGTTCAGACTTGCATCCAGAAAATATTTTTAATTTAAATCCAGTTCTTTCTTAGAATATAAACACTCTTCATTCTACAATGTACATAAACTGCATAAATAAAAGGCCTTTTTCCCCTCTGATATTTCTTGTTTTAATACATTTTTCATCATTATGAAGAAAATGAAATATGGCTTACCATATGCTTGCTGCTAGCTGTAAGCTAAGAAATGCCCTCATCCCATAGAGACATATTTTCAGAAAATGTAATGGAGAACCTTGCAGATTTAGACCTGAGATTCACAGTGTTCATGACTGAACTTTCCAGCTGAAAACTAGATCTGTCTTTGCTTAATATCAAAAATGAGGCCCTGATCTTGCTTTAAGTTGTCTTCACCCAATTCACAAAACTATATTTCCAGTTTTAATGATGGGCTTGTTCTCATGAAATAATCAAAGGCATCAAATAACCAAAGAATTATTTAAAAATTAAAGCAGGGCTTCTGCAGGTCAGGATAGAGACTATGTTGGATTAAAAGAGGGAGATGAAGCTTTAGCTTCATATCATACTTACATGAAACTTAAGTTAGAAGTCTTCTACTTTTTCAGTTGTTGAAGCCAAAGAAGTTGAAAAAATGTTTTCTCAAATAAAAATGTCTTTTAGTTTATGTACTCCTTACTCCAGATTGTATTTACAGAGGCTAATAAATGCCGTTTTATTTAAATATTTTCTTCTTGAGTAAGTGTTAGATATGTGATAACAGTAATAGTCTAGCATCAAAAGTATAAATTAAATAAACACAGATTTGATTTTTAAACACATAAAAATACTTTCAATGTTTTGTCCCTCTTTAGGTATTTTATCTTCTTTGGTTTAGCTAATTGTGAATGTTCAGAGGCTTATACAGGCTTATTGACTTCTTTCTTTGTCAAAGGTTCTGTAAGAACTTGTTTAAAAAGGGTGTTGATATTATATACTTAAAAGCTTTTTCTCATTTAATAATCTTGAACATGACAGCCAGCTTTGATTATGCAAACAAAACTCAGAGCTTTGTTTCATAATATTTCATATTATTTTTGATAGCAAATAATAACTGCTTCTCAATTTCTTTCCTCTTTATTTTGCTGTGTGTTTCAATACTAAATGATACTATTACCCTTCTGCTTCTTTTCTTATTGCTGTCACATAAGGATTTGGTCTTTCTGGAAAGAATCAATATTCTTAGCTGCTCTCTGGTCGTACTTTTTTGCACTGTGAAAATAAAATAATGCTAAAATAAGAACCAAAGTTATGTTTTTCTTTTCATTTTACTTAGAATAGGACAACAGATATCAAAGAAAGAAGGGCAAGGAAACCCAAAGTATCTTCTAATTCAGTCGACTGTCCCAAGGCCAAACCAACCATCCTTAAAAACATTCTTGATGTATGTTCTTCTAACTTGTTTTGGGGAATTTTCAATGACTCAAATTTTCCCTTTCCCTTTCCCATTGTCTAGGTATTTATAAAAATTAATAAAATCTTCCTGTTCCCTGGCTTTCTCTTATTTAGTTCTTGTGCACTGGTCTCTGGAATTGAGTAAGGACTGTGATCAGTTTGTAGCCCAAGTGCAGATGAAGTAAGGAATATTACTTGTTTTTTAGAAGACCAAAGACATAAACCCCAAACCAATTTTGTGCTTCTACTTGTACTGGGGGAGCCCACAACAACAGACTTGCCCCTTATACTGACAACTTTTTTAAAATCCTAATTTGTCCTCTCCCCTTTCATCCCCTGCAGAGTAAGACCAGTGGACATGGAATGAGAAAGACTGAGAACACCAGGGATGGGCCTTGTTCACCACCTGCAGACTGAGATGACTGGAAGCCCAGCACAGGGTCCTTCCCTCACTACCTTCTCCACAGAATGGGTTCCAGATAAGTAGGACAGTGGAACTCTTGCAAAAGGAGTTGTGGTGAGCACATGGAAATAAATACTCTTATACTGGGGCAAAAAGGTATTGGAAGATGAAAAAGCTGATGCATGCAAGCTTTTCTTCAGGGACACCTCCTACATGAGTCATTGAACAGGTCTGGCAGCCAGGACATGAAAAGCAGCAATATCCTGGCAGAGGGAGAAGACTTCAGCTTCCTCCCCTCTGCCTCTCCTCACCAATCCCTTTTCTCTGTTGGCTCCAAAGGAGAAATCCAGGCCTGACTTGAGAGGGCCTGGGACACACAGACTGCCTGGCCCTTTCTCCTGATAACAAAGCGTGCCACATCCCATAACTGTGAGCCGCAGTGTCCGCACACAAGGGATGCCATCGAAGTGTTCTTGGGCAGCTGTCAGCAATTCATCTTGTCAATGGCCACCCACATCCAATGGCGCTGTCTGATGGCACTGGATGTAACCACACTGAGTCATGTGTCTTGACAGAATTTTTATTTACTCCGTGATACTACACCCCAGTAACTGCAGCCCCAGTCCTCCCTCAGCATGGTCCTTGTGCATGTCTGTCTCTCCCTTTTCTCATAAATGTTAGCGTGTGCAATCTCCTCCTTTTCATCACTTCCCTCACCAAGTAATGTTTGCCTGTTATCCTGGCCATGCTCTGGGGGTTTTTGCATTCCACAGCTGTCTGTTACAGGATTCAGAACCAGGGTGACTGTGTCACCATAGGGCCGCCACTCCAAAGTTATCAAGAACACTTGCAGCCATGCTCAAGGCCAAAACCATGCCAAAGACCTTGCTAATTTCAAAGAGGAGGTGACTGGATTCCTGTATCCTAGAATGCTCCTGGGACTGTTTACTAATACTGTCATAGGCTTTAGATTTTACAGGAAGTACTTCTTCCAAAGTAAATGTCTTTAAGCGTAAATAATGAAAATAATAAAGAAATAATGTATCAAGATCTCAAAGTCTTCTCATTTACTGACTGTGCTGCTTGAACACTGAGGATATTTCAGACTATCATACTGTTTTCCTCTTTGTGTCTTCTATGACCATATTATAAGTATCCAAACGTCCCCTGCTTCCTAGTTCTGTTCATCAATTTGCCTTGTTAATATTGACGATGTGGTAGTATTTGAAACCACTAGTCTTATTTTAATGCCATTCTCACAAGTTCAGCTAATCTGTGTCCAAAGGTATTCTTTGCCTTTGCTCTTTTTCTTAGAATTTCACTCTTGATTGAAGAACCAAAAGCCTCTTCCAATACCATAATCTAAGAAGTCAGACATTAATGTTCTAGGTTGTCCTTGTCTTCTCCTGGGCCTTTTTCATCTGCCACCAGGGATGGTGGCTAGTAAATGATGAATAGTGACCAGTCAATCCCTGTAGAGATGCTGGTTCACCTTCTGAGGTTGTTCAGCAATGCCCCTTCTAACCGATTTATCCTTGTTACTGCTTTGCCATCATTTACACTTGGCTGATTATGCCAAATACTGTTGAATGCTTTCCAATCTAATTTGTGCTATTGGTATTTTTACCCCTGCTTCCTGAGAAATTTGAGTAGGAGGCATGCCAGACAGCTTTCTATTCCCAGCTTTCGTTGATAGAAACCTTTGGTTGTAGTGTCCAAAGCCAGATTAAATACCAGGATTGAAATGGGTGAAGAGAAAGGGGGAAGAAGCACTCAGGATGTTTGTATGGATGAGGTATTCATGCTAAGAAAACCTTTGTCATCATTGGTTTTGATGATAAACATAATCTTTGACTTTTTTCATCTCTGCAGACTTTTCTTTCCATTCTTTCCCAAGATTCCCTTATTGCTCATGGTTTATCTTCCACTGCCTGTTAAATATAATATGTCTGTTAATCTGCTAAATATTAAACTCATTTTGCTTACATCAAGGCCTATCCTTTTGCTAGGTATCACCAGAAACCAAAACCAGTGATGACAGGACAGCCAGTTACACCTTTTGGTTCTCAGCCTCCCTGTGACAGCCACTCAATCAGGAAGCCTGACACTGCCAATTGCACACATTCTTCAATATATTTTTGTCCTCACCTTCTAAAAGAGGGTAAAGAGGGTAGATTTAGATTAAATGTTAGGAAGAAATTCTTTACTGTGAAGGTGGTGAGGCACTGAACTCATCCCAGAGAAGTTGTGGATGCCCCATCCCTGAAAGTGTTCAAAGCCAGGTTGAATGGGACCCTGATCAACCTGATCAAAAGGGAGGTTCCCTGCCCATGGCAGGGGCTTGGAATAAGATGTCCTTTAAGGCCCCTTCCAGCTCAAACCTATGATTCTATGATTCTACCTTTGCAACACAAATAAAAATGCCTTACTCTATTCCAGGAAATGTAATAATTCTAATATTACTTTAGTTTTTCATTCCCTCAATAAAGGATTGTTTTCTTCATTGCCAAAATTCCAGAAGTCCTTACCTGTAGCTGACAAGAAGCAAATGAGTAAAAGGCATGCTGTTCTATATGCAGTCATAAAAGGAGAAAATGTTGAATTAAATTTCACAGGAACTCTTGCATCTATAACTTCCCACCCTTTGGGTAGTACCTTTGCCACCGTAGGTGTTCTTAAAATTATTAAGCAAATTTATTAGTCCAACTGAAACCAGTGCTCTCTATTAAAAAATCTTGTTCTTTTACTGTGTAGTGGCTTCAATTACCTTTGAGGAGACAGTTTCTTCTTGAATGCACAGAGATTTGTTCAACCCTTCATCTCTGAAATTCTTCACTCTAACAAGTAGGTGTCAAAGTACCTTGACACGTACTTTGCTCAAGACACTCTAAACACAAATATTTTTCCTGCCATTGTGACCTTTCTATGCTTATTCTAAATTCTCCATTGAATAAAATTCAAGCTGCTACTTCTCAGCATCAAAGGTTTTATTCTCTCTGCTAATCTAGTATCCTGAAATTTATTCAGCCGTATCTCAAGACACCTTCTGCTCTTCCAGAAATGCAACATTTGATTAGGCGTCTTTCCATTTTCTACAGTTCCACTTAAAAAAATTGATTATTTTAAATTTATTTAATTCATTACAACATTCCAGTATTCTTTAAAGAATCCATCAGTGTTTTCCTTAAGACTCTTCAGGATATGTTTAAGAAAGTGAAGAACTCCAAAGTGGTGAAAGGGTAGTCATACAATGTTTTTCCCTGTGGCTATAAAGACAATATATAAAAATATATAGTCATACATCTATTATTTTATCTAAATTCTCTAAATTTTGTATACGACATCCTTCTCAGTCTTTTGAGTTTTCTGCAAATACCATTTACTGCAATATCAGCAATATATAAAATACATTACAAAAATCACAGGTTATAATAATTCAGAAATTCCAACACAATTGAAAAGAGTAGATTAGTATAAAGACCTGAGTAAAAGTATAAACACGGGCAGAATATCTCAAGAAACCATTAGACATTCTGACAATGAATATCATCTTATATTACTATCAAATCCTCCGAAATAAAATGCCAATTATACCAGCATTATTAGAACAATCAGAATCTTATCCAAAAGCAAATAACTACAATAAATTTTGGAGAAGAAAATATAGAGACAAGATACTTGTTGAGATGTGTTGTATGACTGAAAGATGCCATGTTCGAGAAATTAAATGTGAGAGATTTGGCAGCAAAAATACTGGCACCATCTAAGCTTCACACAGCGAAGAATTGTCACACTACAAGGAATTATCCTCTATTACTGTGGAGACACATGGTGACGCTACATGTGTAATAAAATGTGTTTCACAAAAATAAAAACATGGAAAAACTAGCAAGTGTTCAGAGAACCACTAACTTTTAAAGTGCTTAAAGAAGGAAGACTTACAAGAAGAAATTAATTTTTTTTTTTTATTAAGATATGTTTAGAGAAAAAAAATATTATTCACAGTTGTCATTTATGTCTAAATGCTTAGAAACAAAACCTCAGCTCATATAAATCTGTCCAGTTTATTTGAGAACACAGTAGTTATGCTGATTTGTTAGTGGAGGGTAAGGCACTAAGAACAGAAGCAAAAGAGAAGTTGATATGGGGATGTAGGAAGAGAATTTTAGTAGAACATGATGGAGAAAACCTAAACTATAAAGAAGCATTACATTTTAGAGCAGATTCACAAAAGAATTGGACCAATGGAGACCACTATAACTAAGAAAGTGAAAGGTGTCATAAATTGCAATTCTTGATGGCACAGGTGAAGAGCAACACAATGTGACTGTGATTTTTTTTTTTCCCTGTTTCACATTTGTGGGGACAAACAAAATTCTGAATTGGAAGATTCAAAACAATTCTTCTGAATTAGAAGATTTTGAGGCTGTGATGTGTTTTTCTTACTTTTTTACACATCTATAGACGGCAATAACACCACAGATTGGTAGTCTCTGAAATTATTATTCTGACATCTATACAAACAAAACTACACGATCATACCTTAGAAAACTACAACAAAAATATTTTAAAGCCCCACTAGACAGCCTTGTCTGATACCTGTGAGAAGTGCTCTGCAGCAGCACTGTTGTTCGCAACAATCTTAATTCTGGCATGTACTAAAGGGAGTGCACTCTCCTCTTGTCACAGTCATGTCATTTAGTAATTTTTATTGTGTTACATATGTATTATGTTCTCTTTTATATGGTGCCATTCCATCCAGCAGACTCACAAACTTGGAAGAAAATCTCTTTCAACTCATTCACTTTCTTACCTCTCTGCCCCTGTAAATATAGCTGTTCCCTACGAAATGGAACAGATGCAACAGGAGAGACTGAGTTGGTACCTCTATGCTGCCGTGTTAGCACAAACTCCCAGCTCACATTTGAGCTCAAATTCTACCATTGTGCACCCTGTTTATGCATTGAATCAAACCTTGTTAGCTGACTGGCTCAAGTACTTGGTCAACTACTGACATTTTTGCAAACCTCTTAGGTGAGTAAACAATGGAAAATTGAAAGCTGGCCTGTTGAAGGGCAACAAAGAAGGTGAATGAACATTAATCCGATGAGGAGCAGCTGAGGGAGCTGGACTTGTTTAGCCTGGAGAAAACACAGCTGAGGGCAAACCTTATCACTCTCTACAACTGCCCAAAAGAAAGTTGTACAACTACCTGAAAGAAAGTTGTAGCAAGGTGGGGGTTGGCCTCTTCTCCCAGACAGCTAGTGGTAGGACAAAGGGAAACAGCCTCAAGCTGAGCCGAGGGAGGTTCAGGCTGGACTTAAGGAAAATTTTCTGCACTAAAACACCGGTTAAGCATTGGAACAGGCTCCCTAGGGAAGTGGTGGAGTCATCATCCCTGGAAGCATTCAAAAAATGAATAGACATGGATCTTCGTGATGTGGTTTAGTAGGCATGGTGGTATTCCGTCCAAGGTTGGACTTGATGATCCTGGAGGTCTTTTCCAACCTTAACGATTCTATGGTAAGTCTGGCACTAGGACAGGTTGAAATCTACAGCTGCAATTGGGGGCGTGTAGCACAGAGAGATGAGAATGATTGAGAACCTAGAAATAGTAGAGCGACAACTGTCAAAGCAGTGGGGACAAGACATGATATGGTGGGGTCTAGGAAGGTAATCTGAGGACCTGAAGAAGGGTTGATGAGGTAGAATGCAGAGTCAAGAGAGAAGGACTGTAAGCAGAAGACAGTTGAAAGGAAGAGACATGTAGATTGGAAGAAACCCAGAAAGAAGTAGAGTTTTCTGTGCCAGAAATATGAGACTGGGAAGAGAATCAAGGATGGGAAAGAGATAGGAATGGTCCTGGCTTCAATTTAGAGAACACACACAAAAAGAAAAGAGAACAGACTTTGAATGAATGGGCAGAAACATATATATTCACAAGAGATATCTTTTCTGAAAGCCTTCAGTGGGGCTGGCATGGCCTGAGTCTCACTCAACTTAATCCTGGTAGTGTTTAGAATCATAATGTTCAGGTTTAATCTTGCAAGTTTCCTATAATCAGAATTTCTAAAAGTCAATAACAAATAAGATGTATAGTTCTCTGTTTGTTATTAATAAATGACTGCATAATGAAGTTCTTTTAAAAAAGCTATTTAATATGTTTAAACAGAAACCATAAAAACAGAATGTTGCACAATCTGCTTTGCTATACTCTTGGCCAGAGTTAAATAAAATCTCATAATGAAGTGGTTCAGTTCTAGCAACAGAACTCTGGTGGCTACACAGTAAATGCTAGTATGCATCTTAAAGATTTCCTTTAGTTCTGCAGCAAAATGCATGGTTCTATGTGGGCAGCATGGTAACAGAGGTAGAACTAAATATTGTTTTAATCTCTCAGATGGTCAGAGGAGAGTCATAACTACTTTTACAGTTTTCTATCCCTGAAGTCACATCCAGGGCGGAACAGCCAAGGATGATTTTATTATTCATTACACTTCTAATAGGTGTAACTTCCTCCTCCTGTCTGATATAGAAAGGTTATATATAATATTTTTGTCATTATTGTCTTAGGAGGAAGGAAATTAAGTAATTCCCTACACTGACAACATCAGGAATCTTAATCTACCCTTCCCAAAAGAAAGTTAAGGACAGAAAGTGCTAAAAATCACCTCATATAACTGCACATGAAAGGAAAGACTGTTCTTGTTCCTATCTCATAATAAAGGTAGCTCTGGGGTCTTAAAATTATGATTCTGTTCTTAAAAAATTAATTGTGGAACTGGCATCATGCTTCTTCTTTTTTTTTTTTTTTTTTTTTTTTTATGTTGTATCTGTTCAGTTTACAAATAATAAATGTTCTTGTAATTGTGCCAACCTTGCATACTCATTGTGAAATGTCACACTGTGGGCTTTCTCATGTGTACATCAAAGAGCTGGCACAAAAACAACTTAAAGTTAGCAGGAATATATCCATTGAAATATCTTCAACAGGCTTAAGACTAGACTTAGAGATTCCAGTGACAAAATTTTAATCTAAATACCAGTGATTTCAGTGACGTATATAGGTTTAAATAATACCAGAATTTCACACTGTAACATGAATTAATGTTTTTTGTCACAATAGACAAGATAAATATCAAATATGAGTACGTGCATTTCCCTAGGATCCAATTAGATCTCAACAAGCTGTCCAAGTGTCCAGAACAAACACAGAAAAATAGTCTGACATACAAAACAGGTGAGAGTGTGCTGTAAACAAGAATCAGAATGTACTTAGCCACAGACACAAGATCCAGTGAAAACCACTGTACTTTGTATGTCAGAGATGTAACCATCCTGAGTGTCATGCCAGAATATGCTGGTATCCTTACAGCTGTCTTGGCTGTCCTCACACAGCGCTGCAGCCTGGGCTGTGATCAAATCCGTAGCCCCTGTGTAGAAGTGCTTATAATCGTAGAAAAATGAGGTGGAGGGTAGAGGAAATGACAAAATGTTAATATATACGGTTTTATCTTCAAATTTCCATCATTGAATTTACAGATACTTAACTTGCATAGCAACACTTAAAAAACCACATAAAAAACCAGTTTTGACTTTGAAATAAGCATTAGTTTCTAATGTGTGGAAATCAGATGCAGAGAGTAAGTGTGCTGTTTCTACAGCCTAATTTTAATTACAAATCTGTCCAACACCAGTTTCCAGGACTCTGTATTTCCAATAGGATTACCAATATTCTAAAGATGGTTATGTAAAACAACATAACTATTGTCAGTGTAATCCTACAGTAGCATTAGGAAATCCAGAACTGAAATTAAAGAACAAGCTTTTATCCTTAATCAGAAAAAACCCTCAATGACCACTTTATAGTGTCATATCTCATTAGTTATATTCACAGCACAATTTATTGTTAATTAAACTTTCAATATTCTCTGTCTCTCTCAGTTTATGAGGATAGACCTCACAGGTAGAGATGGTTCTCTAGCTATTATATGATCAACCTAAAAACCAAACCCAGCTCACTAGCAAGAGCGCTCATACAATTAGCAGGCTGTAAAATTGCTTCTCACGAAGCCCTCCTCTTTCAGCCTTTTTTCTCTTCCATCAATATCAAGAGTCCCACTTCCAACCTACCAGGCTCCTACCTCTTGGGTCTGTCTCAAGCTCTATGCACTAGCACTGCAGTCCCTTTCCTCTCAAGCTGTTTCCTTAAATCACCGTGCCACTTTCTTTTCAGAGGAATGAGGCAAAGAAATTCCTTCTGAGGTTACTAGTATTAATGCAACAACATAGCAAAAAAATGTCCATTTTTTAATTCATTGAAATTTAAGAAAACTTATTGTTTGTTACAATTTAGAATTCATAGCTGTTTTTTAAAAAATATTGTGTCTTCTATTTTCCATTTTGCCCTGGTTCCAAAATAAAACTAATTAATCCTGTTAAGATATTTGAAATATTTTAATGCATCTCCCCATTAGTTTCCTTCTTTTAACGCCCTCTGACTCCTCGCATTGCAGTCATTAAAGAAGTACCAGGAAGATAGCTTAGCTGAAAAATAAAAAGCTTTTCATTTTTGGCATTACATTGCAAAATAACATTGTAGAAGATTACAATATCTTTGGGGTAAAC
Organism: Falcunculus frontatus; assembly: GCA_013398115.1. NCBI lineage: Eukaryota > Metazoa > Chordata > Aves > Passeriformes > Falcunculus > Falcunculus frontatus. The sequence goes on along the minus strand of VZRV01001008.1, from coordinate 684,118 downwards.
AATCAAGCTAATCAAACTAAAATATTTGAAACATTTCCCACAGACATCTTGAAGGCAAACTGGTTTCTAATGTGAATTTCCAATTCTAAAAAAAAGAGACTAAAGCAAGCTGTTGTATTATACAGAAAAAAAAAGAAAAGAAAGGAAGATATCAATGAATCAAAGATTTATATTCTCTCTTCACCACACATGAAGATCCAATCCAAAATATTTAGGAGTGGAAGCAGCCAAAACAGAGAAGTCTTCCAGATACACACACTATGAACCAGCAGGTAATGATCTTGTACACAGGTCTGTTATTTAACAGCTCCATACTTCAACCAGAGACACTGTACAGCCAGCAGGTTTTTAATGCAACCAGTTCATGTCCTCTTCTTCAATCACTACAGTGTCATTCAGCTGAAGCCCCATTCATCAAGAAAGAGAGAGGAATCATCCACTAAGAGCAGGGCAACACACACTATTACTCCTTTATGCGCTGGCATGTGAGGAAATAGTGGAAAGAAGGAATTTTTTGGCAAACTCTTCGCTCAAACACAATCTATTGTTGATGCATAGCTGCAGCTGCGATAGGCTCTGATCAAATATGGTCCTGCCACTGAAACTGAGAACACAAAAGAATTAACCATTTTTTATTTTTAACATGGAAAGAGAAGAGATGGATTCAATAGGCAATAAGTTGAAGTAATACTCAGGGAACTGTCATGCGCAATTGCAAAGATAGTGCATGACGAGAAGTAAGAGAGATCTGATATTTAGTCTCTGAACTTTCAATTTTAGTAAACAGTCTCCATTTTCTGAAGTACAATGTGGGATAGTTTCTGTGGTAAATAGGGAGTTAGCCTCCTGTGTGACCAAAAGACATAATTTCCAGACTTGGCAGCTATATACATCACATCCTGGACAAAAATGTGAAGATTTCATAATCATCTGAATTGCACAACTTCTGGTGGGCAATTTTCTCATAGCTTGCCCTTTCATTGAAAGAAAATGTTCTTATTTTTTCTTTCCTAAATATACAACATGTAGTGTAAACCACAATAGTGCCAATCCCTTCACCCAGATTTATTTTAAAATGTCTTCTGCCAACTGTAGATACAGGGAAAATAACTGTGGTGTCTCACTGAATATAACAGCTCTAACCAAGATTGTGAGAGAATGTAGAAACTGGCAGAAATTACAGTTTTATTAAGCAGGTAGGAATAACTGTAACTGAGGGCAAGGTACTTTTGAAAACTCTTGTTTAGTCCTCTCCTCTTGTAAAAATACACGCTTCAAAATACAGTCTTCTACCACAGTCACTTCAACAAATCAGATATTTTTTGTTGTTTCAGGTTTTTTCCTTTGCAGTGGCTGCCATTAAGTATGGATGGATGGTGCCTTGGAGGATGGGAGATAACAATCTCAAATGTTCTATTAAAGCCCCTTGTCACAAAGATCTAGCTAAGAGTGAAGTCAAAAACTATATATGTTGGATACATAGCTTCAGAAACTTCTGCTTTTGCTGTTTCCTCCTCTGAGTTTACCACCAGTTCCTATAATTATCTAACTCCATGGTGATCTGAAAGCCAGCCCAGGATAAAATTAATTCCTTTAAATAAAAAACCTCAACTTTTTAAATTAACCAATTTCTTTTGTTTTGTGGAATCAGATGACTGCAAATGCTGACATGAAATGCAGTATGGAGCTGGAGTGGACAAATAGTAGAATCCTGGCAACGCCAGTAGAGATTAACTTAAAAATTGTGTTACAGCCTTAAGCTCCTGCTTGAAGTCTTCTGAATTAAATGTCTGACACAGTTTAACTTAAATACTCTATCATTTGTTCGTTCCTGGGGTTATACAGGATTATCTAAGCAAGGGCTTCAACTGGGCTGAAGAAGACTTGTCAAAATACACAGGTATAGTTTGATCAGCTGAAGAAGAAACTTCTTAGACCAATAGTACTAGGAAAGTATTAACATAGCTGTGTGGATTTTATTTTCTTTGGAACAGAAAAGACAAAGCTATGCAGTTTGCATTTTAAAGAACAATAGTTGGAGTTATTAATTCTGTAAGAAACAGCAAGAAAACAAGATAATGTACTCTATACCATATGTTCAGTGACCAGTGAATCTCATCCCATATTGATAAAAATAGTCAGGGGTGGCCAGCACTACTAACACAACTGTTTTTTGGTTCATTGGAGACAATGGTGAAAATTGCTGTTTTGGGGAATGTCGCAGTGCTTGCTAGAGTAAATTCAGCAGGTTATTTCATCGAATCAGTTAAAGAAGACAAGAGAAGATATTTAAAGTGAGGGTAAAGGTAGATATGATCAATCCATTTGAAATACGTACACTCTTTTTATGTACTTTGAACATATGCTGCTAATTATATTAAAATTATATTAGTGAGATTGAATGCAGAGAAACAAAAGGGCTATAACTGTGTTTTAAAGAGTCTTATGAAGATTCCTCCAGGTTAGGTGAATCTCTGGGGTCCAAGCAGCCTGTTTTATTCTGCTATTCTCACATTTATTAGCATATGACTGTGCCAAGACATAGGCAGGATGCTTCTGCAACAGAGTCTAACCAGATATACAAAAACATTTTAAAAATAATTGCCTGTATGCTCCACTTATGCTCTTAAACAGACGCTGATGCAGTAGATTGCACTACACAGAATTGTTTAGCCTGTCTCCAGCCTGGAGCTTAAAGAGAAATTTGAGTCCAAAATGAAGAATCCTAGGAAAACTTTTAGGAGAAATAATTAAACTGGACAAAAATTTGGTGTGTTTTTACCCTCTGGAGGTATGTTCTATTTCAATTCATCTCAGCTGTATTCATCATGATTTACTGATGAGGAACAACTCTATGAAAGTGATCACAATATGCTTTGAAACATTGGCAGCAACAACAAAACAAAACAAACCAAAAGGAGAAAAATAGTAATGATTGAAGTCAACTTCAAAAATAATTACCTAAGAGTAAGGAAGCCTGTTTAAAAAATGCTAAAGAGGGTCACTAAAAGATGATAAAAAGCTGACTAAAAGAGTTAAATCCCTGCCAGCAGCATGAGCACAGTTTAGAGACTACACTGAAGGTAAAAAGGATATGCATACTTCCTGTCATGAAAGATTTGAGAAAAGCTAAAGGAAGCCAGCATGGCTAAACAACAGTACAAGAAAGATTAGCAAATGCAAGAAGGCAAGTTTGAAAATGCTGAAGTGGTGTCCAAATATGGAAACTAGAGAGGACGAAACTTTGGCAGGTTAAATATAAAAAAAGAGTAAGGCAAACCAGAAGATCACTGGCAAAAAATTGCAAAAACCAACAATAAATATTTTTCAAATATATCAGGCACAGGAAGTCTGTCAGAGTCCAAAGAGTCAGAAGATATTCAAAGGATAAAAGAAGTACTCAGGGAAGACAGGGCCATAAAAAAGGAAACAAAATTAAACCTTTATTTTTTTGTTCACAGTGGATGCGCATGAAAAGGTTTTCAGGCCAGAAACCTTCTTTACTGAGAACTTGTTAGAAAAGCTGTCTGGAATTTAAGTGTTGGCTATGGAAGAAATAGATAAAAAGAATGATAACAGCCAGGACCAGATGTCATTCACCAAAGAACTCAAGAATAAAATAGTTCCGCCAGTAAGTGTGATGCGCAAGCTTTGAATTAGAAATGTCTGAGTGCCTGTAGACTGGAAGGGAGCAGATGTTATTCCATTTTTTGAAATGGATTCCAGAACAAAACCAATGACCTAATGGCTAGTAAGCTTATCATTTTCACTGGACAAATTGGACTAGTGCTGTTGACACACATGAAAGATGGGATACGATCCAGAGGGACCAGGACAAGGTCAAGAAATGGGTCCATGGGAATCTCATGAGGTGTAACAAGACCAAGTGCAAGGTGCTGCACCTGGGCTGGGGCAACCCCTGGTATCGATCCAGGCTGGGGGATGAACAGACAGAGAGCAGCCCTGCAAGAAGGACTTGGGGGTGCTGGTGGATGAGAGGCTGGACATGACCCAGCCATGGGTCACAGCACTCACAGGTCTCTGCACTCACAGCCCAGAGAGCCAGACGTGTCCTGGGCTGCATCCAAAGCAGCGTGGGCAGCAGGGCCAGGGAGGGGATTCTGCCTCTCTGTTCCTCTGAGACCCCACCTGGAACATTGCATCCAGCTCTGGGGTCCCTGCACAGGAAGGACATGGACATGTTGGAGTGGACCCAGACGAGGACACCAAGATGATGAGAGGGATGGAGCACTTCTCCTATGAGGAAAGGCTGAGAATTGGATTGTTCAGCCTGGAAAAGAGAAGGCTTCCAAGGTGACTTAATTGTAGCCTTCCAGTACCTGAAGGGAGCCTACAAGAAAGACGGAGAGAAAATTTTTGCATGGGGACGTAGTGAAGACAAGGGGGGAATAGCTTCAGCCTGAAAGAGAGTAGGTTTAGATTAGCTATTAGGAATAAATTCTTCACTGAGTGTGGTGAGGCACTGGAACAGGCTACTCAGAGGAACTGTGGATTTCCCACGCCTGGAAGTGTTCCTGGCCAGGTTGGATGGGGCTCTGAGTGACCTGGTCTTGTGGAAATTGCCCGTGCCTATGGCAGAGGGGTTGGAACTAGATCATCTTGTTGGAAGGACTGGTTCCTTCCAACACAAGCCATTCTCTGAAATTGCTGGTAAATACAGCAATGATCAGAATCAGCAGACACATGAACAAATACAACATAGAGCGGAAGAGCTCAAGACACGATTGCAAAGGGAGGGTTTGCCTTACAAGCTTCCTGGCATCCTATGAAGGAGATACAAGCTTGTTCATGGGGAACATGTAGCTTTTGCTGTTTTTCACTAGGATAGAGTTAATTTTCTTCATAGTGGCTAGTGTGGGCCTGTGTTTGGATTTATGCTGGAAACAGTGTCAGTAACTCAGGGATCTTTTAGCTATTGCTGAGCAACCTTAGGGCATTTTCTTTTCCTCATACTGCCCCAAAAGCAAGGAGGCCTGGGGTGTGCAAGAAGCTAGAAGGGGTACAGCTGCGACAATGGACCACACTGACCAGAAGGATATTCCACAACACGTAGCATCATGCTTAGCATAAAAAACTGTGGGAAGGTTGGCCAGGGAGCTGCTGCTCGGGGACTGAATGGGCATTGGTTATTGGGTGGTGAGCAATTGTTTTCATTTGCATCTCTTGTCTGTCTTGGGGTTTATTTCTCTTTGTTATTTTCCATTACTATCATTATGTGTTTTCTCACTTTTACCCTTCCAGTTCTCTTCCCCCACCATTCTACAGCGGGTGGCGAGTGAGCAAGTGGCAGCTTAGTTGCCAGATAGGGTTAAACCACAACACAGCTACTGCAGTCTACCTGAATTTCCAAAAAGCATTGAATGAGGTGCTCCATCAAAAGCTTTTGTGGGGACATAGAATAAGAGAGAATATTTACACATGAATTAAAGACAAGGTAAAGATGGAAAACAGTGTAGGATTAATTTGATCATTGGAAGAAGGTCTACATGTATGTGTGCTGAGATTGCGCTGCTCAGAATTTTAGAAAATAGCAGGAGTACAGTGTTTCATGCGACTACTACATTGTGGAAGGAGAGTCAAAATAAGCATTATCAATGAAGTGTAGAAGGAAAGCATGAGACATAATGACTGGATGTTAAAATGGCAGATAAAACTCAGTGAAGTGCTGCACAAGATAAAACAAAAAAATGCTGATGGACCCCACAGGAATGAGTTCAAGGACGTAGATGTTTCTGTGCTCAGTACTCAGTAACTGTCAGGAAAAACAAACAATGTTTAAAAGTATTAAGAAGAAAACAGAAAGCATCTGTATGCCACTGAATAGTCTGTACCATCTTTATTTGACAAAAGGAATAATCAAATAAAACTTGCAATTGGCTGGGTCTCAACAAACAAGATAATGTAGCTGGGCTAGGAAGATTTATGCCAGAAATTTTCAAAGAGATAATAAAAGACAAAATGATCAAGGGCAACTAAAAAAAAATCATCCCTGACACAGAAATTTAGGCAGTGAGCCACAAATTCTTGGAAGTCCAGAGAGTTTTCCAGGGAAGTAATACTGTAAGCTCTCTTTAGTTCTGTATTTGCTGCCCCTGGAGAAGAGAAGACAGGACAGACTTAATAGCAGTCGTCATTCCTTCTTTCCAATACCTAAGAAGAGGCTACTGGGAAGACAGAGGTTTAACTAGAGATCTTCTTATGTGCATTTCAACCTGAATGATTCTGTATTTCTATGGTGCATTAAGTTTCAGCACTGCTGGAAACATGCTACTAGGTTATCTGGGCTTTAATCCAATCCAGTGTACCAGTTCTCATCTTATTCATAGGTATGCATTAGACACACTGTTAAAATCTTGCGGTCAAACTCAAGCTCAGTAGCAGCTCACCATCTCTGCAAGCTGAATGTGTCACTTATATTTCCAGCTTCAAGAAATAAGACTCACATTCTGAGTTTTATCTTTATGTTTTCAAGAAGAAATAATATTGAAGTCCTCACAAAAAATATAGATTCAAATATCCTATTTGAGTCCTTTAAGAGAAAATTTGAAAGATGTTTTTTCCCCAGACTCTCCAGCCAGATATTGAAAAACGCTCAGGCTCACTTTTTTATCTGGAAGGTAGAGGGAATTATTAGGGGGCTACTGCCTTAGAGAAGCATAATATATAAAGGAAGTGGTTGAGAGTATGAAAATGAAAAATCATTTGCATGCAATTGAACAGAAAATGTTGCAGTACCACTCTAAAAAAAGCAAGGAAGGGATGGAGTGAAAGCAGGAAAACAATGACAATAAATCAGATGTTTTAAAATCTAACTCCGGGATGTATGGGTTTGATCTGGGAAGGTACAGAAAAGGTAAAGTAAAGCATGGAAGCAAGTACTTACTGAAAGAAACCTTATGAAGCACACAATTAGCCTGATACACAAAGAAGAGAGGAGGAATGGCTTTTGCTTCATTAGGTGCAACTGAAGCAGAAACAAATCATACAAGAGGTGGAACACATCAAAACGCACATCAGAAAGAATGAGTATAAAAGAACAGCAGAAGCGCATGGGGTAAATCAAGTGCTATTGTTAAGTCATTGAGAAGCAGCAGGTGAAGAGAGCAGAATAAGAACAGAAAGGAGTTAGCAGGGTGCTAAAAGACAAAGCAACATGGTGTTAAATGGAGGCCAAAAGAGGAGCACCCTTGTTCACACGCCTTAACTCCCAATCCTACAGAAAACTGGCTGTGCAGAATATGAGCTGGGATGGAAAACACTCAGGACGTATATAGAAACTGCACACCTGAGCCATATTAAGGATATGCCATTTTTCTACCATTTCAGGATTTCTGTCACTTTGTGCAGAAAGCGAATCCAGTCAGACTTGATGCCCATAAAAGCCCAGTAAATTAAATAATCTGGCTCAAGTTCTCCAGAATAATTATCTGTTCAAAGTAGCTTGGGCTGGTGAGAGCTAGAATATGTTCATCACAGAAATTACTGCATTCACTGATGAGCCTTTTGGGCCTTTACTGGCTGAAAGCTGGAGTCCCCAGGAATGACAAAAGCATAGGTTGGGTACTCTGTGGGAGGGGTGATGATGTGATTTGCATTCACAACTTGAGGAACATTCATACTGTCACAACACAGCAGAAAGCAGACACTTCCGTACACGTATATGGTTTCTACTGGAAGGCCACACAACAGTTATGACACAGTATTGCATTCACAGTAACTTCAGCCCAATACAGGAATGACTCAATCAAAATCCAACAGTCTTTATTTTGTTACTTTCAATACTCTTAATGACAAGACTTTTCTTTTATACTAATATTCATTTCCATGAATATGTTTCAGTAACATGTGGCTTACTTCATGGGTGTATAAAAGTCTTTCATTCACATTTATTTTATGGAAGTTGAGGATTTTCTGAATACCTCCTTGATACTCATGGAACTTGCTATTAAGATGTGACACAGTGAAAAATTATAACATATTTTAGAATGACCATAAAGGTCTCACTCATATATAAAATATGCAGTACTGTAAACTGCAGAATTCTATAGGCTTGTTTAGAAAAAGAAAGGCTTCTGGTCTTGTTAGCACCAGGCAAACACAGGATATGTTTAATACATTTGTATAACAATAAATAAAATTATTCCATAGATAAGTATAGAAAAATGGCATTATTCATATAGGTATTCAGGAGAGAAGCACCAAAGCCATTCAGGAGTCAAGCAGAAGTCAATAAAAATATTGTCTTAGAATTTACTGTCTTTCATATTCTGTGACATGGATTTCTTCACTTTCATCACTTTGAGCTCAGCCAATAAAAGAGATTCAAAAGGTGCATAGGGTCTATGCCTCTGAGCCTTTTATGCCCACTGGCAAGTTCAAGAACTGATCAAAGTTAGAGCTCCCAATGTGGAATGAAAGAAGAGCATCTAAAATGCTTCTGTTTCATGGAGTGCTTTTTGCTTCCCAGGAAATGAACGAACAAAATATGCATTCCCACCAAACAACTTTCTAAAACATAAGCCTCTAGGTGTTCCCATAGACATCATTTACCACAGACTATTTAGTTTTCCTCCTTCTAGCTCTGGGCTAGTTCCATAGAAAATCTGAAGAGCCCATAAATCTCTCTTCAGGCACCTAAGCCTACATGTAAATTAACATGTAATTTAGCAAACAAAAGCAGATTGGCAGACTGAAGCTACTGTGTCCCTACATCCACATTATGTATGTTTCAGGGCTCGTCCTTTAGACTAGACCTGGTCTGATGCCTTGAACTGAACATCTCCATCATGTCCATGATTCATAGCTGCTCCAAGGGCTGGTCAGGGGTTTGGACCCTCGCCAGGGGTTAAAGCACATCTGTGAATTCCTGCAGAAAAGCTGCTGGATTAATTTCACACAGATAAAAACTAGTACATGTGTACAAAAGCTGCTCTATAGCCAAGTCAATGTGCATCAAGTGGGGATGACCAAGAGATAGTTTCAAAACTACACTGTTGCATTGCATCAACACAGTCAGGCACATAAAGCCTACGTCCAATATGGGAGTGTCAACAACCTTCTGATTTGACTGTATACAAAATAAAACTTTTGCTGGTAAAAAAAATTAGCTCTAAATTTCATCTGAGCAACTGAAATCAAATTCTACCTTCATCTCCAGAGCAGCAAAATTTACCTTCATATGAGAAATGGACATACTCCCTTGATAATGCCCTTCTGGAGGGTGGAGGCAAAACCCTGCTGAAAGGGCTGGTGTGGCCGCAATACAGTCATCTTCAGCGGAGGAGAAGGAGAGAAGGCTTATGGCTAGGAAACACATGGTCTTCCATGCTTCGTGTTCCTCCTTCCATTGCTGGAGGTTGTCACTATTTGCACGGCCTCGCCTCCAGCACAAGGAGGACAGGGTGAAACTGAGTGATCAGAGAAGTGCAGGATCATCCCTGCAAGCAGCAGGGTTATGGCTGACTGTTACTGGAACAAGAAAAGCCGCTTGGTCCTGTCTAAAGATGACAATGTCTGGAAAATCACCAACTGTAGCAAGCCATTATACTCCTGCTTCTCTTAGCTTCAGGCACCTAGCCCTAATACTACTGTTAGGGTATTGCTTGTTAACCTTAACTTACTGTGTGATAAAATTCTGTGCGTTTTGGACTTCAAAAGTTGCCCTGCATAGAGATGACTCTTCTGTGAAAACAAGGCATAGGCAAAATTAATCTGGGGCACAACTGATCCTGGCCAAGCAGTGTTGACCCGGAAACCAGGAGGAGAATTTAAATGCTGTACAAGGTAATGAAGTAAAAGTCCCAAATCTCCAAATCAGGCAACTCAGTTTGTGTAAACAGGCGACAAAAATTGTCTGACACACATCACTGCCGCTGCCAAGGAAGAATGGTGCGTGCTAAAGGCCAGAGGTATGATAAAACAGTTGTAACTGGAAGACTTGATGGAATGAAAGCTAAGGAAGGGAAAGACAGAATGGTTGTTGAGTTTTGTTTCTCAGGTTGAGAACCATCATTAGGAAAACTTACAATTTATCTATGAATTTTTTTCTGGGTCAACTGCTCTAATGTTTTATTCGCTCACAGCCTTACTTAGACAGTAACAAGGAAAATACCAAAATGTCTTTGTTGGTTTATGACTTTATCTATTCCCCACCTGTAGCTCAGCACTTACAGGTCTAACCTTGGCTAAAATGAAATTGGAGAAGGTCTCAAAAAAAAAAAAGATAGAAAAAAAGTGAGAAGGTTGTTAGCCCCACCAAAGTGCTTAACATTGGCCTTAACTATTTTTAAAGCTCTTGTTTAAATTGTAAAGCAGTAAGGGATTAAGAACAAACACATGCATTTCTCTTCTTCTTTCACTTGTGTGTGAGTAATTTTAAAGGTCAAGCACAGCTTTTTTGGTCCCTGAAAAAGCTCTCTGCATTTTGAAGGTTAAAAAATGTAGGCCAGATCATCAGCGAATGTAAACTAGCAAAGTTCATCATAGTCAACACAGCAGGCCAATTTACACTGGTTGAGATTCTGGCTGCTGTTCTGTAACATTCCAGGAGGAAAACATTACAGTGTTTTTAAAGAAATATAACCTGAAAGAGGAGAGACAGATTTCCCTGTCTGAGTCTCTGCCAGAGGGAATGAACTCATAAGGAACATAAATCAAGACAATGAAAACAAGCAGTTGAAGTCCAGTTCTGATGATGACAGGTATATTGTTCTTTGGGTTTCCAGTAGAAAGCCAGGCTGTGCATGCAGGAGCACTCTACTGAGGCATGAAGAGCACCATAACTTGAGGATTCCATTCATTCCAGTAAGTATATTGATTTAGTCATTAGAAAAAAATCACATATGCCTCTGACACAAAGGTTCTCTTAAATATTTTACAAACCCTGTTGGTGTTCCCTGGACAGAAGAAACAAGTCAGCAGACCGGAGTTCCCAAGAAATTAATCAGGAGTTTCCCAAAGCTGACTTTAGGATATGGCACTAACTATACTGTTTTCTTCATAATGTTTACCAAGTGTTTCTTCTGGGATATCAGAGAGGAGCTTTGTCATTTTTTAAAGAAAAATGTTATAATTCGCTTCTTAGATGTCTTTTTGCTGATCCTTGCCATGATGAGGAAAGAAAGGCAGAGTGATATCCCAGAGCTCTCCTTCCGAATACGACTCTAGTGCAGGTCTGAAAGATGCGTAGGACCTGATCCAAAAGGTAATCACATCAACGATATACCTAATCAATAGAACAAACAAAATCAATATTATTGGCCTCATCCTGCTTCCATGGAACTCAAGGAAGTAAATTTTCAATGGCAACAAGATCAAATAGTACTATTAAGTTTAAAATTCCTCATGAATAAAACATAGAATCTCAGAATCACAGAATCATAGAATCTTAGAATGGTTTGGATCGGAAGAGACCTTGAACATCATCAGGTTCCAGCCCAATGCTGTGGGCAGGGACACCTTCCACTAGAGCAGGTTTCTCAAAGCTCCATCTGACCTAGCATCTTGAAAGACTGTATGAACAAAATGAGTACCTCCTGATCAAAAATTTTTCCTATTAAAATCAGGCTTTTATTCACTTTCCCAGTGCTTCATAAGGAGACATTTAAAGGTCTAGGAGAAGGATTTTTGAATCTGCCTTTCTTTCTCTGCTCCTATGCTGTAATCGCTGCAGAATTTAAAGAGCATATTCATGTGAGAACATTTTATTTCCTAGTTAGGGACAATTGCTATGTTCAGGTGCTTATTTTTCTGAGTGTCTGAAAATATATGATCCTTCTCAGGTGGCCTGGTATCATGGGCTTAGGTCAAAACAAATGTTTTCTTTCACTGTTTCTTTCCCATTTCAGTGCATGTAAATAATAGCTGGGTTGCAGTAAGTTTTTAACTTATTTTTATAACAGAACTGACCTGTAATCAGAATTCAAGAATCGAATACTATAAACACTTCTGTGATTACTGGTAACAGAAGGTGAATAGTAATAGAGTAGCTACATAAGGATTACTCCCAATGAGTAAGTGTTGAAAAGTATAGGAACAAATATCCATACTTCCTTCCTGGCTGTTTAAGAGATTTCTGATCCCAAATCTCTTAAATAAGAGCAAGCAAGGCCAAACATTAAGCTGCTGTATACTGCACATATAGCGACTCTTTCCTGGTACAAGCATGAGCTGGGCATTGGGATTTAGGCTACATGACTATAAGCCCTCAATAGAATTCTTTAAAATGTCAGGTTTTAGTATTTTGCATTTTAAACATTCAAAGAATTTCTACACCAGCATCAAAGTACAGGATTCAACCCCAAATATATGAATATCAACACACAAGCAAGGTTTAGAATGCATCAACTGAATGATCTTTTACAAATGAACGCTGTTGCTGTGCTTAGGAGGCATTTCAAATTTCATTTGACACACAAGGCAATTAATTCCTTTTGATGCATTTATGTTACCATATTCTGCTCTTTGACACCTGGTGTGGTAAATATTTTTCCTGTGTAAAGATTTGTAAAATGATGGGGTTTAGCTTTGATTCCTGGGGATACTTGTTCTAAGGTGACAATTTTCCTATTCTTCGCTGTTTAAACTCTGTTCAAAATCCTTAATATATCTATGTGATAATTAATATACTTTGACTTTTCTGTTTGTAGTGACTGATACATACTTAGAGACTGTATTAAAATGTTAAATATACATACACAGGGAGGGAAACTGTTCTGAGTGAAGCATCTTTGTTATGTCTGCTCCCTCAAGAAACACTAATACAAAATGTTAGCATATAAGGAACCTCCAGAATCACAAAGCTTGAGTTATCTTTTTAAACCATACGCAGAGATTACGGCTGTTCTGGCATGCATTTTCCAGCCTATGAAATACTAAACCCAAAGCTATCCTGCTTTTATTAAAATATTTTTAGAATGCAAAAGGACTAAGAATCTGAGGAAATGCCAAGTCAATATTTAGTTTTGCATTGGTTAGTCAGGACATTTTATCTCTTCATGCATCTGTCCCACATCATAAGTGAAAAGGAGAAGCAGTAGATGGACATATAATTAAGCATTCAGTACAATTAATTCATCCAAGACACAGAAGTGCGGTTTCACCAGACACAGTATATGTACCATTTATTAAATTCTGGAACATTGATACAATACATTGTGTCTAATGGTCACACTTTCTGTAGGGAATTTCCTATCTTTTATTTAAAAGGAGGAGGCGGTGAAGAATTTTCTGATTTGCAAATTAAATGCCATGACCAGGGAAAACCCCTGAACTCAATTCTTCAGCATACAAGCAGACCTGAGCTTGAGCTGCCAGTCTAATTTGAATAGCTAGCAGCCAAGGCCGGCTTCTACTCCAGATCAGAAAATGAGCCACCACTATCACCACCATTCCAGAAAGCCAAGTCCATCCTGTTCCCTTTTCTTTCCCATCATGAGAATCTTGTACTTTGTTGAGTCTGGAAAGCAGAGACAATAAACCCATCTTTCCTCTTCACCTTTCACTTCCATTATCAAGGCTACGAAACCTTTAGGGAAGTTGGAGTTCTGCATGTACCTGTATGGAGCAGAACAGGTTCATTCCCAGGTTGCTCATGTTCAGCTAGCATTTTACCAGATTGCTAAGGTTTCCCTGGGGAATACCAGTCCAAGAACAGAAACTGCATTTTTTGCAGCTTCTAATTTAGACAAACTCAAAGAGAGTTTCATGAGACAAAGGAAAACACATTTTTCTAGGCTTAATTGTTGATTTGCAGCATCCTTAGACTAAATATTAGAACATTTTACACAGATACAAGGAAAATGTAAAATGAAAATGGAATATATTAGGCAACCAGGCTACTTTCAGCTCCCTGTATAATTATTATAAACTTATTTCCATACAACCTGTGGATGTTCTCTGTGTCTGGAGACAGAGTGGAGCCTCCTTCCAGTATGCTAGCTCCCCTTGTATATAATTCCTTTTCTGCCGAGCAAGAAACCTAAAGACCTAAAGTGGTTACTGCATGCTCATGTGGGCCCAGAATTCCAGAACTGAATGCTGCCATTTGTCTCTTCCTAATTACCATGAATTCTTCCTTTATGCATTCAATGGAGATTGGATTAACACAGCTATTCTGTTTAAAAATCAAACCTCAGCATCGTCACTTGCAGTACTCTTGTAGCTAAATTTATAGTATCTTATCTAGCTGAGGAATCTTTGCTGTGTTCCAGGATAATTTGTTAATGTCACTGCAGCCATTGAAATGGCAGAAGTTCACTACATTGTTATTGTACATAAAGCATAACAAAAAACTAACAGAAGGTCAAATTCTGATCATGTGACTATGTATATAAATAAAGAATATTTCCACCGAGTAAGATGAAATTGTTGGAATAGCTGGCCAAAGATCTAATTTATTATTGTGGCATTCACAGAAATAGCTATTAGAAATAAACACACGGACACACATATGGTTACTAGAATATATAACACTATATTGTTGTAAAATTAGATTTCTCTTAAAAAGCAAATGGGAAAAGATAAAGACTATGACAGGATTTAGGAATTGTTTGCAAGAAAATACAATATCATGCCGAAATTGCTCGAAATAAAAACTTCATTTGGCTAAAGGAACTTTTCAATAGGATGAATATATTCTGCTGTAACACATTTAGTTTAATTTTGCAGCTTTTTCACTATTCAATCTAAGAGTACTGGCAATTATGATTTAGAATTGAGTGCAATCCTTTTTAACCCTGTACTTTGGCCAATGGTTATTGAAGGTTTTTTAAAAATTAACAGAGGTGAGAACAATTACTATATCTGCCCATAACATTTTACCCTGGATCAGAGATAGGATCAGTTTCCAACACCTTTCTTAGTTTTTCGGTTTCTAGTACCCTTCCACCCTCTCAGAGCATTGAAATAGGCAGGACTGCTTGAGGATACCTGAGCATGCCTGAAACATCCAAAGCTTGGCACTCATCATATCTCCCCTAGACAAATGGAAAGCACAGAGAGAAGGGGTTTAGACAGCTGAGGATCTAGTTTATGTCACAGCACCAGCAAAGGATTAGTCTCTCTTAATATAAATTATGGACACATTCATACATGTTTTGAAAGATCACTTCTTCTCGGCATTACTGTCTTGTAAAAGACAAGTCCAAGATATTCCCAGGTCCTTCCAACACAATTGATTTCATTTTTATCTTACCTTTACTGTGTAATTAAGTAGTTATCCTGATTCACTGCATAGCAACTTATGACATGAAGAACTTAGACCACATACTGATGCTTAGGGCAACCAAGAGATGTGCCACTACCTTGTGAAGGCTAGGGAAAACTCTCTTAGACTTTATCTCCTTTGCATCACTCGCTACATCCCACATAAAATCACATCAGGTGGTTCTATTGTTGAAAGAACAAACAGAAGATTATAAAGGACATGGGTGACAATGCTTGAGAGGAAAACGCTTCTCATCGTAGAAAGGTATTACATACCTGTCCATAGGGGCATGCTGGTTGTTAGTAAAAACCAGATAGTAAAGAATTTCATGCACTAATATGCACCAGAAAGTTATGATTATTAACCCCCTTCTGGCAGGACAGGAAGAGATGGTATTGATCTTCAGCTCTTGCCACCTATTATTCTTTCCTACCAGCACAGCATATCATCCCCTTCATGGAATCATAGAAGCATTTATGTTGGAGTTGCATTTAGGTTGGAAAAGAACTCTAAGATCATCAAGCCAAACTGTTACTCCAGCACCACCATGTTCACCCCTTAACCATGATCCTGTGTCATATCCATGCATCTTTTAAGTACCTCCAGGGATGCTGACTCAACCACTTCCCCAAACAGCATTCTCCAGTGCTTGACAACCCCTTTGGTGAAGAAATACTTCTCATATCCATTCTAAACCTCCCCTGGCAGAGCTTGAGGATGTTTATTCTTGTTCTGTTACTTGTTACTTGGGAGAAAAGACCAACATCCCCCTGGCTACACCCTCCTTTCAGGCAGTTGCAGAGAGTGATAAGATCCCCTCTGAGCCTCCTTTTCTCCAGGCTAAACACCCCCAGATCACTCAAACACTCCTCATAAGACTTGTGCTTCAGACCCTTCATCAACTTCTCTGCCCTTCTCTAGACTCACTCCAGCCCCTCAATGTCTTTATTTCTCCAAAACAAGCTTTCTCTACAGCTGTTCAAAATTAATAAACTTTTCTTAAGAGAGCGTTACAGAATTCTTCACCCAGTATTAAAGGTGAGAACTTAGGTGAGTCTCATATCTCTACAGTTCTGTATTGCTGCAGGGTCTATGGTGGACAAATTACTTTATCTACATTTTCCACAGATACAAGTGTCTCTGAAGTATTTAAAAGCCCAACTGATCTTACTTTATTTCCTTTACAAAGTTTTTTTTTTTCACTGAAAAGTTTTATTCCAAACACTAAAGAAAACCTGCTTTCCATATTCGTGATTTTTGTCTTTTAGGATTGGGCTTAATATTTCATTTTACAAAGAAAATAAATGTGCTGAGAAAGTAAATGTCTCAGAGAAGTTGAAGCTGGCAGCTTGAAGCTGTCTATTTGTCACTAGCTGCAGTATACAGCTGTAGAGCTCCAGGATCACACACTGCCAAGGGAACAGCAACCAATCTCAGTGCCAGGGCCAGGAGGCAAGAAGTTGGCAAGGATACACTCCTCCTTCTCCTATACAAATGGATATACAGGGAAGCGGGGACAGCTAGGGCTAAGTCTGAGAAGGAGGAGGAGGAAAGGCCATTCAAGCACAGAGGGCCAAAGCTCCTGAGGAAAGGCTGACATTAGGAGCAGCAGAATTTGTTGATGGCAATTTTTAGCTGCTGGCTCCCGTCAGATTTAACCACATCATTTCCAGTAGCAGACTGAAGTATGCTGTCTGCATCACAACGTAACCTCCTTTCCTGTCAGGCAGAAAAAGTATGCCTTCTTTCAGCCTCTTTTTAAGAGGGTAAGCTATGATAAAAGGAAGAAAATGGAATTTATCTAAGTCATGGTGTGATTTTCCTGTAAAAAGGCACTAAAAAGGTTACATTATTAGTCTAAAGAAAATATAAACAGATGTGTTAGACATGCAACAAACAATGAAGGACCAAAAGTATACTAAGTGCTCTTCTTTAAATTCTACAATAGTTAAAGAACAAAAGGTAAATAAATTATATTGAAAAGCAGTTTGATTAAAATAAAAAGGTATTTCTATTTTACAAGAGGCATAGTTAGCTTGTGAAATTGATAGCAATAAAATAATTGAGGAATAAATTCAGACAATTTCAAGTAAGATAAAAATTAAGTGGAAAACAAAAATATTTGCATTACATTTCCTCTCTTTTTCACTCATGCTTTTCTAATGCTTTCTGAAATAACTCTTTACTAAATCTAGGACTATTGAAGAAAATACAGAAAAGTACCTTTCTGAAAACAGCTGAGGATGACGACTGTCAGACAGCATTGCATGATGTAGAGAAAAAGAAAGAAAGTGAAAGTCATTTAACACAGTTGTCCAGAGCTCTAAACTCTGGGGAAAGAGTTGTGACATGATTCTGTCCTTATAGCAATAATAATTTGAATTCATATTACTTCATAAATTAAATCATATTGAACTCCATCACCTTTTTTTAACCACTTTTTAAAATCAGTGAATTGCTTATTGAATGTACTAAATGAATACATTTCACAGATTGAATGTATTAAATAAGAATTACCACTCTTACACAAAATCTTAAGAAAAATGAACAGGAAAATACATCATCCTTTCAACATACAGGTGGCACTTTTTTATGTCCGGTGGAAGAGCAACGTGGTGGTTAACCCCGCATGAAATCCACCTAAGGAATGACTCAGGCTAAATCATGTATCACAGCTCTACGTTTCGCATTATTTCCAAACCTGAGAGGTGGGAGAACAATGTCATCTTCACATTTCTTGATGATGTATCCTGTCAGATCTCAGGGCTTGTATATGGATTAGCACTGCCATCTTAATGAAAATGAAAATCAAAGTAAAATAGTTTAGTTCTGTATTTCCTTATGCTATAAGAGGAACCATCAGTTTGGGGGATTAAAACTATCACACAAAAAACTAATTTCAAACATTTCTCATCATTCTTACCAGGACTCCTGGTTTGAACAGGATGCCTCTCTAGAGCAGCACTGAAAACACCCTAGTGGCACTGACTCCTTGTAAATGGGAAAAAATTATTAACTTTCTGCCTTTCCTCTCTCTTTATCCTGAAAAGGGTGTGGATTCACTGACTGGTCTCCCCATTCTCCCTTCTTCAGAAGTTTAGAAGCTTTAGTCAAGTGTTTCCTTGCAGTAATACAGAATGATGATAGTTTATCAGTGCACCATAACATCTTGTTGACACAGCAAGATCTCACTTCCTCAGTGAGCTCCAAGAGCAGAAGACCTTAGTCTGGGAGAGAATACTCCAGTATAAGGTCATTTCTGCATTCTCCCCTTTGTTCTTGTTAATAGAATGCTTTGATGGAATTTCCAAACCTCGAAACAGAGAAAATTCCAGAATTAAGGTTGACTTTTACAGCACAGGTGCTGTGGTTGGGTATTTCCTGAACATCTGTTTTACCAAACTTTTTTTTTTTTTTCTCAGTATAATTTGCAAATACTATTTATAGTGTGCACACTAGAAGAGAAAGTCCAAACCACAGCTTAAGGCCTGGATCCATTCTCTGGCCCCAGGGTAAGTGGCAGAGGATGGTTTGCATCCACACAGCAAAACTCTCTTCCTTCCCCAGAAACTGCCTGCTGGAAACAGGTCCTAGCTTGTACTCTTCCTCTGACTGAGCTCAGGCCTGGAGATCACAATGCTGGCTGGACTGAACCCATGCCAAAAAGAGTGCTAAAAACTCCAGAGACCATTGCATGCCAGTACTTGAGCTCAGGCTTGGTCTCTGTTTCATTTATTAGTGTACATATTGTCAGTAGGCTGAGCAGGAGGATCAAAAAGCAGTAGGGAAAGGAAAAAGCTATTTACGGTAAAGCATAACTTCAGCCCAAGAACAAACAGGTATAAATTAACAATGAATATATTAGGCTTCAAATTAAAAGATGGTTTCCAACAACGAGGTGAGTCAAATTCTAAAGCAACATTCCCATAGAAGAGCAAGAGCAAGTAAGTTAACTTGTTTTATGCTGCAAATGGATAAACATTCAAAGCAAGAACTGAATGATGCAGTTCTTGATGGCAGGAATCTCAGCCTAGGAAGCCCTTCTACTCCTGCCTAAGTTTTAATCCTTGCTACAGTCCCAATACAACCAGACTATATAAAATAAAGAGAAAAGTAATGACATAATATGGCTGTGAAGTCACTGTACCTGATACTGTACCTCTCCCTTTCTTCAGACTAAATGCATTTTACAAAAAAAAATCTCAATTTTTCATTGAAGAGGAAAGTCTCAGTTTTCCCTGTAAACAGTGAATATTTATATCCAGTACCAATTACACAGCATTTTGTTTCCAAATTAACCCATTTTATTGTGAAACTCCCTAGGGTTGTAATTACCGTGACTAGGATGACACAGGTTAATGCAAATCAAGAGATGTAGGCAACAAATCCGGGAACAGAGATATTTATTTCTCATACATTTATCACCTCCAAATTACTGGACTCAAAATATGAATATAACAAGGAACTACTTAATTATTTAAAAAATTGTAAACTTTTATTTTCTTTGGAAAAAGAATTTTACAAGCAAAATAACACTTTTTTTTTGAGCTTATATAGCCATAATGAATGCATTAGGCATTCTGCATCTCATGAGAGGCAGAAAAAATGAATTTTAGATATAATAAGCAGTGATTGTCTTGTCCTGTAATAAACATCTATTTGCACTGTAGCTGTTCAAGGGGATGTGAGCTTGAACCTGCCTACTTCTAACATTGCCTGGCTTGGTGATTGTAGTTCATAATTATCTTCTTTTTCTCCCAAATTGGAAAATGGGCAAAATGTCAGGAAAGTTAAAAATCAAGTGAATGTTGGGGAAATAATGATTATTTAATACAGTAACTTTTAAGTCCTTGCAATTGCTGTGGGCAGTGTGTTTCCTTGGATATGCTCCTTGGAAGCATGAGCTGTAGTCATATTAACTACAGCACTCTGAAGAAATTGATATCTGTACAGTGCAATGACTGCTCTTTTTTCATTCAACATCTCTGGGGACACTCCACAGAAGATGGCTGGTGGACTTCAGCAAGAGAATATTCTTCAGAGTTAAGGCTAATAACTGCATCTGCTGACGGGAGATTTGAGCACTGCTCTCCAACCAAACCCAACAAAAAAACCCTCTGTTAGTAAGAGCAAATTGTCCTTGTGGGCTGGGTATTCCATCATTTCAGAAACAGAAAAAAGGTGTTGATTGTACTCTGGTAGACTGAGGCATGCTGAACACTACTGAACATAACCACTAGCAGCTACCACAGCATGGTGTACACAACCTTGAGGCTTGAAAAACGGCCGATCTGTCCATTCCCCAGGTATACTTCAGTCTCTTTTTGACTGAATGCTGAGATCAGAGTTGGATGGGCACCATTTATCCCTGCAACTGCCCCCACCATAGAAGGAAACAGAGGCTTGCCATCAGAGTCTCCCCGATCTTTCAAGAGCACACATGTAAGTAATTCTTCAAAAGCAAACACAGCATTTTTAGTGCAATCCCAGATTCAGACCCCTCTTGGCACACACGTGAAGAAAACCCTGTGAGTTAAGAGCAAAAAAATCTTTGAAATGCTGCTGTCCTCTGATCTTCTTGGAACCTTAGTGGCTGCAAAATTTTACAAGAGCTTCAAGGAGCTTCACATTTCTGCTAACACCTGTGAACATCGAGAGGGTCATCAGAAGCCAAAAGGGGATTGCCACGGATCACAAAACTTCAGCAGCATCAGCTTTTGCCAGGTTTTGTTCTCCAAGTACCATTTTTTTCTAGCTGAGAATTCACCCATACCGGTGAAATCTTCAGAGGCTCATTTTCGACTGGTCTAAAACTGTAGCACATTGAAATAGTAGAAATAAGCTTTCATGTAAGTCAGGTAATGGTTACTTATTTTTTAGCATCTACAACTATATTTTTACAGGCTCTGATTGAGTTTTAACACCATGAGTGTAACTTCCTATTTTGGGCTTGTCTTCCTTGCCAAAAAGTTCTCTTAGTAAAATAGAGTATCCCTTGCATGCTAATTAAACTGTCATTTTACTGGAAAGCAAACCAGTAAAGACACGAATAGATAGAAGCACTTTTAAGCTTTCAATAAAAATCCATCATTCCTTCACTCCACCAGTATTTCAGGCCAGGATGGTACTCAAACAAAGCCCATCTTCCTTCTACTGAAAACAAAGACTACACTCTAGCTTTTTCCTACCTGCTTGTCTCCATAGCTGCCTCTGGGCAAATAAATTTCACACACAACTATGTAACTCCAGCCTACTCCACTGGCACTTCTTGAACAGATATCTAATAGTTTGAAGCCCCCTGGCTCCACTCCTATGATGCACTGGTTGCTTCTTCTTTTTCCTGTGTTTAGATGGGTTTTGGAGAAGCATCATAATGAGATACTGAGCTACTCATTCTGTCATTTCAATAAATAATTAAATTTCAATCCATTTTTTTTTTCCTTTGGAGATATCTCTGTTCATCCAGAATATTGCATTTCCCCCCAGGTGGTGTTAAGATCTGATTAGTGAGAGATGCCCCTGCCTGAATTAAGGTACAAACGAGACTATATGCCAAAGTTAATAACACAGATTTTATTTATCAATGAATGTGAATTAGAGAGACAGAAAGAAATAGAAAAGAGGCACAGGATGGGAGGAGAGAGAGAGATTTCAAGCAGAAGATAGTCACCACCCATGGATGGAACAGTGTTTCTGTTCATCCTTCTTTACCCTGGGCTTCTCAGTATAGGGGGTTCTGAGGTCATTCAAAACTTCACTATTTATATGTTTTAACAAACATAGGAATTAATACCCATTGGCTACACAGTTCTCTTATTCTACTGGTTAAATTATTCCCTCACTTCTAAAGCTAGTCCCATGCTCAGTCTTTTCTTCTGAGTCAGTGGTTTCCTGGGTCGATAGATTGTAAGTCAGTGATCGCTATCTCCCCCGGCCAAAATTAACTTTTACCCAGTCAGAGCTGATTTCAGCACAGCTGCTGAGTTGGCTTTCCCCGTGGTCTGTAAATCCGCATTCTTTATGTCCATTATCAGTGATAGATTCTTCTCCCCTGGCTTGTTGACCTCCTAGGTCTGAGATAACACCCAGACAATACTACCATTTTTTTCTTATCTCAAGTTCCCTGTTAATTTACAGTCTAAATTCTGAGTGTCCATGGAGGCATATTCTGGGGGGCTTTAGTGGTTGGTGGTGGTCACAGAGACTATCTCTTCCATAACTTGAGGTGATCTTTGTTTGACTGGTGATATGTGTACGAGCAGTTGCCTCTTTACACAGTTTGCCACAGTGGGAATTTTTCCCTGGACGCGTTAACCAGGATCTTTCCTCCACCAGGCCTGGAGTTAGTGCCATCCTGTTGCTTCATTCTGTGCTTATCTCATGGCAAAGTCGTTCTGTGGCCTCACAGTGTTTGAGACAGGCAGCTGTGCTTTTTAAGTCCTTACAGGTGGTCTGCCAATTAGTCTACCAAATGAACTGTGATTTTACCATATAATAACTTCTTTATCCTTAAAATCCCAGTCAGTACTAACATATTATGAAGAGTCAGATCCATGGAAACTGCTTTTCACAAGTCAATCTTTAGAGCCAGGTCATGCAAAGGAAAAAAATACACCTGAATCCTGTGCTCTTACGGTGCTCAATGAAATAAAAAGTGGCTCTGCAGTGGTGTGCACATCCCCGTGGACTAAGTCTTGATTGAGTGATTAATTTACTCACTGACCAGTGATACTGAATAACCACAGAAGTTCTCCCTGTCACTTGAATACAGCACAAAAGATGTATGATACTTAGAAGAAACCAAAAGTCCCTTTGGTAACTGTTAAGCATAAGGCTCAATCAGAAATTCAAAATATGTACTTCGATTGAATATTGAATATTAAATATTGGTTGTGGTTGTGCTTTGAGACTAGAATGCACAAGTTCACAATCACGGAGTAACACCTAGAACATTTTGTGGTATCAAAGATAAAGACCGCTTAAGGAGATAGTTATCTCAATGTACTTCCTCAATGTCAAAGTAATTAATATAATTTTCTGTAGATCTTGTAAGCTTGCAAGGTTTGTCTTTTCTGTAGAGAAGTCATTCCTCTACAATTATGCACTTCTGTACATAAAACCTAAAGAAGTTTGAGGTCATCTTTTGAGTTTCCTGGCTCTACATACCTCAATTTTAACTCAAATTTTTTCAACTCTGTGTGCCTGAAGTAGGTTAGGAATGTGTGTACTTAGTACTCTATGTCCTTAAAAATGACTGGTGAGAGGGGATTTAACTGAGCTGATGCTACAGGCCAGGTCTCTGTGTCAGCAAAGCCCCCACACAGTCAGTCTGTAACCGATTAGATGGGATTAGTGTGCTATCTTTCTAATACGCACACACTGGTGTTTGCCTTCACAGCTTAAATGGTTTCATAGGAGAAATTTTTCAATTTTCCAAGCTGACACAGAATGCTTTTTAATCCAGCAATCTCAGTGGCTGAGGCTGGATGTAATCCTGCATATTCCCAAATTCCAGCTGTTCCAGCCAGCAGCCAAGTTATCAACAGACTGAGTGCAGATATTCTTCACACAGCTGAAGCTATGGAAAGCACAGCATATATTCCATAATATCCCAGAATAAACAGACATTTCAGAGCCATTTAACACCCATTTCTCAGCTGGTAAAGACAGTGAGGCTTTTCCATTCATGTTAGACTGGAAAAGCTTAATTTTCAGTTGCTGGTTATTTCCCTACAGGCTGAACAGTATTCCTGGTGAGGACAATCCTGCTGAATGGGTGGAACGAAATCCTGTGAAGAGCTGGGATGACTAACACTGTTTTCCATATCTTCCATGCAAAGGAACAGGTTTTCACAAAACTATGTCAGAGGCCTGTGTTCACCCTCAAGCACTCAGAAATGCAAATAAGGTAGGCCATAAAAGACTGAATGTGGTTTGCAGTTGTGCTTTGGAAAGCTACCAGTCAATGCACTAACGGTCCATGGCTAATCAGTTCTCACCTGGGAAATCAAAAGTTGGTACTGTGTTGGAAATAGGCAAGACTAATTAAAACATGCTTTCTTATGGGATATGGACATAAGATATTAATGAGTTTCAACTATTAAACTCTGAATTTCATAGAAAAGACTTCCCAAACCAAATTGAGGACAATGTCAGCAGTAATACGCTTGCACGTTGCCAACACAAAAGGAAAAGATGAAAAGGGCACTACTCCACTATAGCTGGGCTTGGTTAAACACAGATTCAGGACAGGTTCAAGAAGTCCAATCAGGGATGGAGAGAAAAGGTGCATGATGCCAGGGTGGTAAAGAAATTTAATTATGCCCAAAAGTGTTATTTTCTCTGCACAGCTATCAGTAAGGTAGCTGAATACAGGGAATCCACTAAAGTTTTCCTGTCATGACTAGCAGTGAACTGTGATAGAGCTCAACATGGAAAAAAGACCAGAAGTGCTTTCCATAAGATAAGTAACTGCTGCGACAGACTGCTCTTTCACGCTTTCCAGGGCTTCTCCCCAGGAGACTAAACTGGTCATCTGTTCTAAGGAGGAAATATGCCATAACATTTTAATTTTCTGGCCCTATTTGCTAAATGTGTAGACAGTGGAAGCAGCTTTGGTTGATAACTACTAGATGACACACACACCATCCTTTCAGTGAACGAGGTCCTTGATTTCTTTTGTTGATACAGGCTTCCTCCCTTTCACTGCTTGCTTTAGAGGAAGAGACTATTACTATATGCATATAAAAGTCTGACAAAGCTCAGAGGGAAACATAAAAACTGTACGATATTTCAGCACAGTAATAATCATGAAATGTAAAAAAACCCACCAAAACCAAAAAGGGGAATGAATCCATCAATACTGTCATGCTGTAAAAGAAAAGTATTGACCCATTATTCTGGATTGGATGCAGAAGCAAAATGATATTAGATGTTTATCTGCTCTACAATGAACTCCAGATACACAGCAGAGTTAGGGATGAGTTCAAAACCTTTCTGTACCTGAACAGCTCACCTTTACTTTGGCAGAAATTCAGTCCTTAAAAAACTTAGCATTAATTCTAGGTGAAAACTAGACAGACTTTTCTAATGAAATCTCCTACTGTACACTCTGAGAATACCTAATATCTTTTAGGAAATCATCATTGACAGGGGCAGACTATTCTTTCTTCATTTTAATGTTCTTTAAATTTTCACCTAATATCACTGTTTCAGGAAATACTAAATTAAATTCAATTCACACTCAAAATTAAATCAATATTAACCTTGGAAGCTGCCTTCTCTAAAGAGGACTCAAATTCTGTGGCTACTGCTGTGATGGATTGGCCAGAAGACTCCAAGCAGTAATAGTCAAGTCGCTTTTCCACACCCAACACTGATGCATTATTTACACGGGATGCAAATTGTAATAGCATGTGAAAAGACCTGCAGGATCACCTTTGCAGAAGCGTTAGGAGGCACTGCTCAACAATTTTTCTGTGTCTGGAGCAGGTAAAAGGAGTTTCTAAGCCCCAGTTGAAATGCTTATCCCAGTACTTAACTTGCATTCACCGAGTATGGGAAAGCAGCACTGGAATGGCAATGGCAAACCCGGAGCTGCCACCTCGGCTGTGCGCGCCGCTGCAGCGGCTGCTGCGCTGGGAACACCGGGCACCGGCTGGGAGCCCCGCCAGCCTCCGAGCCCGCTGCCCTCCCCGCCGCGGGCCGAGGCGGCGCCCGGCGGCGGGTTCAGCCGGAGGGCACCCCCTTTTCACCAGCGTGGGTGGGGGGACCCAACCCAAGGGCTGGGCTCGGCGCCCGCAGCCTGGCTGACCTCGAATGCCGCGGCGGCGCGCCGCTTCCCTGCACGCTGCCAGCGCCCACCGCGGGCAAGGCCGGAGACCCCAGCCCCGCTCCCTGCGGTCGTCTGGGGCCGCCTGTCTCGGGCACCGCCGCAGCCCCGGCCCCGGGCGGGAGGAGCCCTCTGCACCCACCCCCCGCGGCCGGTACCCAGCGCCCCCCGCCCCGCATGCCCATACCCCTCCCCGCATCCCCGCCCGCCGCTCCCCGCGGCGGCCCGCCCGCGGCCCCGCTCCCCTCCGGCGCTGGCGAGGGGC